>ML812533.1:169041-191668 GCA_009831015.1 Picea engelmannii
CAACTTCCCGGGGTCGTAACTTTTGCATACGATCTCCGTTTTAGGCGTGTGATAGATCGTTGGAAAGGTATCGTCAAGGAGATTCATTTTTGGGGCTCAATTATTCCTTCAACTATCATTGAGAACCTTGATCTTGAAAAACCTTCATTTGGGCCCTCAAAATGGCCCTTGAAGTTAAAACCTGCTAAAAATAGTAAATTGGGAAAATGGCTAGAAAACTGTTTTGAGCCATTTGGAAAAGGTGGGTGGCCACCAATATCCACCTGGATCATGGAAACAAGTGTTTTTTCACTCATGATTTATTAGGATTCTTGTGATGGAGGATTTGAAGAAGAGAAACATATATTGGGAGTAGTTCATTGCCTCTGCACAACTGCAGTTAAATGTAGCTCCTACTCCTCAATCTAATGTGAAGAGCCCTTTGCAAGTTGATAATGCTGCCCACACATAGACAAGAAAAAAGAGAAAGAGAAAACACATTTCTAAATATAATGAGGCTCCTAAGGAGAAAGAAGAAGAATAAGGAGGATCTCATCACTCTCCACAGAGGGAATTTCCCCCCAATTTGCTCCAGAACTAGAAGAAATTCCCTCAGCTAAAACCACAGTAAAAAAAGGGAGAAAGTTACTCTTCCCCTCACCTACTGCTGCAGCTGAGACTAGAGCTAGGGGGCCCTTCACCATGTCATTATCCAATAAGGAAACTTTTGAAGAAGAGATGATAGAAAAATTTCATGTCAATAGGAAGGATAAGGGTAAAATTGAGACTGTTGAAAAACACATTGAAGTCATAGACATAACTACTCCCCCTGAGAACCCAACCTTCAAAAGATTGATCAGATAGCTCAGAGATGCCAGAAAAGAGGTTTCTCTCCTGAAGAAACAAGGGTTGGCTAAGAGGAAAAAGTTGAGTGATCTTATGGATATGTATAAATAAACCATTGATTTGGTCAGGTTCACAACAAAGATATTTTTTCCCCTTCATAGGCAGCTTGGAAATCTATAGAGGCAGAAAAAAGACTTACAATATCAGATCATAAAGCTCAAAGTGGAGTTACAGCCCTTCAAATATGAGTTAGCGCAAAGAAATCTCAATGTGTTAGCTCAAGTTAAAACTAGAAGAAGTACCAGACTAAGGAGATGAGATGGAGTGGTTGAAAGACCCTCAATTTTGATGATGATCATCCTTTCATTTTGAAGTTTTTGTGGGAAGTATCATTATTATACCTACTTAGGAGGCATCTACAGCCCTATACACCTTTTGCTAAGGATTTTGGGTGTTTTTGGCTCAAACTTCATACTACAAAAAGCTACAAGATATTTCGTAGCGCTTGGCACTGCGAAATTATCTACACAGACAAAGGTTGTAGGTTCATTACAGAATGCGTTGCGAAATCATTTACACATGCATAAGTTGCACATTCGCTGCGAAATGACCTAGGCAGATAGAAATGCAGTGTTTCTACGGAATCTTTTGTGAAATAGTCTACACAGGCGGGCGCTGTAGAATTCGCTCTGAAATCCGCTATGAATGGGCTGATACAGTCAACATTTCAGGGTTTGCTGCAAATTCCAGCTTTGATGGGTTTTGAGGGAGTCAACTGTCACCATGTAGCAAATGGAGCTTAGCACATATGATTAGAGGTCAGTTGAATATGGTGGACACATGTCAAGGAAGAAGATGCGCTCAAGGAACAACTCACTATGCAAAGATTATGGTGTTAGGGTTGTTGCCTTCTTGTTTTTAGAAGTTTGTTTATTCTACTTGTACAGATGTAATATTTCCAGTTTTAAGTGGAAGAATACTATGTTAGAGGATCCAACTCGAATTACATGTTGTCACTCATTGTTTAGACTATAAATGAAACATTAGAAGTACATTTTGAGATTTGAATGGTGGATCATAGACTCCCTCCCTTATGTAATTTTTTGAAGTAACAGAGCCAGACTCTGGTTTTTATGTATGAGATCTGAGACATTTTGCCTAATATAAGTTAGCTTCCTTTTCCATTATCTTACTTATTTCTTACTCTGATTTGCGCATCATTGAATGATTCAATTGAGATATTATAGTTGTGTTACAATGTATGCTTGATTGTGATGTTGTTGTAATTGTCATCAGTGTTTTAAATTTTGGATCAAGAAGTTCTTGTGTTTGATATTTTTCTTCATTTTTCTGCTAGTAAGGCATAATGTTAATAGTAGACTAATTCATCCTTCTCATTAATGTCTTCCATCTACTCACATTTATCTTTAAATCACTGTCTGAAGTTAGCCAAGACCTCACTTGCATATGCATTCTTGCCTAGAAATTTTTGTGTTTGAACATTGTTATGTTTCTTTTTGTTCATTTGAAACTCTATCATAAAATTACCATTACAAACCTATTTGATGGGTACTGGGCTTATCCTCTAGAAGTATGAGGGTGACTCTCAGTGCTAACACCCTGGTAGAGTTTTCCTCAACTCGGGGTGACCCGTTGTTGAGATTATGAGCAGTGTGGTCTATTATCACACAATTAGGATAATAGATGGATGAAAAGAGGTCAAACTAGTGTAACTGAACCAATCCCACCCATTTTCACCTCAATGGGAAGGTTCTTTATATTTAGGGAGGTAAGGCCCAGGGGAGACATCCTCTATGACCTAGGGTTTTGAGAAGGAAAAAGGTTTAGCAAGGCTAAGTGATAATAATCCCCCTCACAAGTCACCACCTAATCAAAAAGTCCAGTTTATAGCCAATAAAGATAACTGAAAGTAATAACCCGTAAGAGTACATGCCCGAGACAAAGAAACAAGAAACTATATGTGAATGCTTTCTTGTTGGTTAGTACTTCATATAATCAATGATCTTTATGATAATAAGCAATTGAGCAATGGTATTTGATGAATTAAATCAACGATTGTACGATAACAATGACTACAATATTACTTCTCAATAAATTCTTAAAGAAACACGACATTCAATGTAGCAAAATCAACACCATAGATAATTCCTTAACCAACCATTCAATTTCTTTAAACGTAAAATGAAGGCTACACAAAGGTGTTTATAGCACAAGAAGATGAAGACAACAATAGGGTTAGTAGCATTAGTCTAGGCTTGGGTTAGTGATGGATAGGGTTTGTTCAAAGTATTGGAAGTTTGTAGGATCAAGTTATTCAACACAAAAGGCCCTAGATCAGTGTGCTCCTAGGGTATATGGAGTCAAAAAGAGGATGCAAGGGATAAAGGAGTAAGTGAAGATAATGAAACTAAAGACAAGAGAGTTAAACTTTGAGGTGTTTCTATGGCAAGGCCTCAAAGATGAAACCCTAGGGGAGAGAGGCTCACTTTGGTGTAGAAAAAACCTAGGCCTCGGTGCTCTCTCCTCCTTCTTTAGCTCAATGGAAAAAATGGCTAGCTCAAAAGATGATTGATCCAAGACAAGAGAGTTTGAAAGTGACGTGTTGCTAGAGAAAGGCTTCACTAGTTAAACCCTAGGGAAAGATGACTCACCATGTGTAGGCTACCCTAGGCCTTGATGTGTCTCTCTCCTTCTTATCTCAACAAAAGTAAAACGGCTAGGCTAGAAAGAAAGAATAGAGTGTTTCTAAGGCAAGGCTCTATCTTACTTCAACAAATAAAATGGCTTAAAACCTTGGTAGGGACATGAGACAAGGACCTTCAAAGTGTGCTTGTCACCTAGGGTTTGATTAAAAAAATTATAATAATAAATGAAAGAAAAAAATGCTACAACCATTCAATCAAGAAGTTTTGTATAAATTCACTTACATTTAACCAAGAAATCACATAGCAAAACCCTAATTGTAATACCTTCCACCAAGAGAAATGCCAAAATGCCAAGAAAAAGTCTTCCTTCAACAAGTGTTCCTCACAATTTCAAGTAATAACCCTAAGAAGGGCACACATTTCAGACCTCACCAAGAGGTCAATGAAGGATGATGAAAAATGAAGGTAAAAACCCTAAATTTATATAGTAGCAATGACCTAAATTACATTTTAGGTCATAAAAAGGCCGACAAGTCCAAAATACCAAAATCATATTGTTTTACATTAAATTATTAAAATTAATACCCTAATCAAGAAATATAGAGATGGTATCCCCTTCCTAGGGTGAAGTTAGCCCCTTTTATGGAAAATGCAACCTCCTGGAGTGAAACGTTACCCCTCCTTGGGCTTCTCCATGCTACCACATGTGCCAAAACTGCCAAAGTTTCCTCCCAAAACGTCCATACTATTGGGTGACATCCTAGGCATCCTAGGATATGTCCTGGGCCTTCCAAGGCCAATGTTCTTTTGGATAGGGCTCAACCCCCCTAGGTACAGTTCTACTTAGCTACCTCTGGTGGATTCTTATTCTTTTCCCTGGTACAAATAATCTTCCCTGTCTCTGCCCCTTGTTGGGGTCTCACCATACATCGGGTGGGATCTTCAGCCCCATGGAGGTATGAACTGATCATCTCCCCATGTGTACCTGTCCAACATGGTAACTGTCCATTGGGCATGATCCTGCAAATCAACAAATACGCCCTCCATGGGATCATAAGTCACAGGGATCATAGAAATGTCAATCACATCTCATCATCAATATTATTAAACATGTGCATAAAACCCCTATTACCCAAGTTAAATGTTCAAAGACATTATACAAGTCTACAATACAAGTTTGGGGAAAGTGACATGGCATCCTATTGGGCCAGTGTCCACTGGAAAAGGAAAGTTCATGGAAAAGACTAAATCTAAGTCATGTAAGTGGGTGATGTGGATAAGGGATTTCTTGATAGTGGGTGTAGTGAAAGAAGGGGAATACATAGCTTTACCTGTGGGTGCCTTTGTAGAAGGCGAGTTGCACCTGTCCTAGATGAAATTGTTTCCAAGCCCACTCATGCCTTTATTCTTTCTTCTTTATTCATTTTTTCTTTCAAGAGGCTAATCAGGGGACACTGCCCTGGTGTGGTGACCAGTGGTGGCAGCGTTACCCACAAGTACTTTCACATAAATGAGAAGATTGGCTCGTTATGAGAACCCCTTTCTCTTGGCCATGCAACTAAGAGCCACTACCTTGGCATGATAACCAACTGCTAGTAGTGTCATACTGCTAGGTACCCATGGATCTAATATGCTATCTTGTGATGATACCTCCTACCCTTTGACTAGGTCTTTTTTTATTATTTTTATGGGTCCTTCTTGTTTCTTGTTGAGAAGCGTTTTACTGCTTTCTCGGGGATCCTTGGGTGAAGCATCTCGAGGTTTATTTTTTTGTAGGATTTTATCTTTTTCCAACTTGCTTTTACCTTGTGGGCATTTATCCCCTTCTTCCCACAAGGCAAGGTGCAACACTTAAATGATTGGCCAACCCAATGCCCAGACAACTGAAATAGGGTAGATGAGCAGGAATCAAGATGAAAAAGTGGTAATATGAAGGGATCAGACGATAAATTTTCAAAAATCCCCCAGTGGAAAACCAAAACCTATGGGCACATGCATACTAGGCCATCCTTTCATTCCACCCAAACATGGTCAAGTGGAGAAGTATAAAATCCAAGCATTTGTTAGGAACAAAAAGAATTAGATGCACATATTCAAAGGTTTTGAAGATCAAAGTAACACATACCATGATACCTAGACTCATTACCTCATGGAGAAAGAACCATCTCTAATGTAGGACCAAGCCAAAGGTGATGGATGTTATTACTGCTGACAAAGTGGAGGCATTGAATGGGAGAAAAGATGGGACCTCCAGGGCCATGCTCCAATCGATCTGGCTCTTGGTACTCCATGTCTAGGACCTGTGGGCCTCGAGACATAATATCCTAGTTATCCCTAAAAGTGGGGATAACATATGGCTCCAACTCAGGGACATGTGCTCACCGTAGAGCGCATGAGAACCTCAACATCTCTGGCATAACCTGTTACCTGCTTGGTCTCAATAGAAACTATTAGTAACCGATTGGGGTGGTGATACCACCCCAACATATACGTATATATAAGACTGAAATAAAGAAATCATACATGTGAATGTAAAAGTAAACTACTCTAGCATGCAATACATATGGTATAATACAATGAATGCAAAAATTCCTACCTACTTACCTGCACTTACCTGTGAAGTCAGGTTCCCCCACCTTGGTGGGGTTTGAGGAGGTCCCTGTTGATCAGTAATGGGTGCCTTATTCCTTCCAAAGAGGACAAATAGTAAGAGTCATTAACTTATTCTCTTCCAACTTTGAAAGGTCTGAGCGAATATCGATTACTTCCTTTGACATTAGTTGGCTCTCCCTTCTGGGTATCCCACATCCACTCTACGTCCCCTTCCTTGTACTTTCTGATCTTGTATTTTCTTGTTCCTTGAACGACCCTAGTTTATTATGCGGAGGGATGGGGGTGGGATTCTGCAGTAAGGACTTCTTGTTGGGACGGTTGAATCAATATGTCACTTTCTCCCTTTTTTTTAGCTTCACGGTCCCAACATCCTTATCTTTATATTTGTCTAGGAGTTGTTGATATTCCTCCTTCTTGGGCCACTGAATCTTATCAAAGTCTTCCTCTGTCGCAAAAGGCATATCATTTGGAGAAAATTTAGGAAGACTTTGTATGATTATCTCATGTGTTTTGTCATATTTGATGGGATCACTAGGCTCTTGCACATGAGTTGTAGTCACAGGTATATTCGGGAGACGACCTATAGTTCTGTCTTTCAAAGGTATATTTACATAAGTGAGACCCATCTCAAGAGTACCTATGATTTTTGCGGAAAACTTCCTAGACAACAACATCCCCACATACATCTGGGACATCTACTACCACTATGTCCATGTGAATGACTTTCTCGGGGTATTCTTTAAGACAAATTTCAACATTCTCAGTCATCCCATGTGTGGGTATGGATTTAGATTCAAAGCCACACACATTCCTGTAAGGTCGTGTGACTTTTAAATCTACTTGTTGCGTGACCTTGGGGGACATCATGTTAGCACCGGTCCCTGAATCCAGCATCTAGTTGTTGAGGCTCTTGTTATTCATTATCAAAGTCATGAAAAAAGGAGGATTCTCATCGTATTGTACCCTAAAGTGATCATATTGCAACATGATAGGAGGGTCCATGGGTCCATCTAATTCTTTGAAGAAATTGTCAAATCGTTCTTTGACAGATGGTACCTTAATGACTTCTTTTACAGGGATGGTTACATGCATTTTAGATAGTGCCCCTTCAAAGTCAAAGTTCAAGTTAACCCTTTTGGTTTTGGATGTCTTAGGAATAAGTATATCCAAAGGTGGGGGTTTCGTTTGGGCTGCCAAAGGAGTGCTAGAGGTGGGTTGGTTTAGCTTCTTTCTTCTATACACCTAGAACTCTTGTTTTTTAAACTTATTTTTTGATTCCTAGTCTAGGTTGTTTATTATTTCCATTCTAGCCAACCTGGTTGCTTCTTTCATGCCCTCATGATGCTCTTCAATGATCATATTTATTTGAGGGCCTTCCATTATATGACCTATATTGTTCACTTGTTGATGGCCATCATTGTTATCAGGACATTCATGCTCCCAATGTGCTTCAGTGCATTGTAAACACCAAGGATTTTCATCCACAACATTGGTAGGAGCTAAGGTGTTTGGAACCTCTTGATCATTCTTTGGTTTATAGAATTGGTTACCCTTTTGGAATTGACCTTTGTACGGGACCCTAGGTGCTTGGATCTGGGCTCTTTCCAAGTTGAGATTTATACTCATCATTAGCTCTTGATTTTTTATCATGCCATCCATGGTTTCTTTGTAATCTTTCCATACTGGTGCAAAGGTATGAAGTAGGCTCGGTATTTTGGACTATCCTTGGTTTAGTGTCCATTTTACCCCTTGGATTTGTGAAAGGCTCAATTTGGGATGAATGGAGGTTGTCTTCAGTCTTAGTATCCAATTCTTGGGCTTCCTGAATTGTTTGGGGGCTTTTGTCTCTGAGGAGATACCCTAGTTGACCTGTGAAAGACTTGGTGTAGATGTAGACAAGGTAATTATCGGTCGGATAATGGATCATAGGGATTTTTTGGAACAATGTTTCAAACTTGGTGTGGAATTCTTGAATGAATTAATTATCATGTTTCCAAAGGGAATTTAGCCTGGTTAGAAGCATGTTTGGGTCTTCTTTTATACTCCATCTCTTCAGAAAGGCCTCTTCCAGTTTGTCCATGGTCTTAATACCACCATCAGGAAGACTAAGGTACCAACGCCTTGAAGCATCAAGGAGGGTAGTGGAGAAGAACTTCATGACCAGGTCTTCAGCATCATCAGTAACAGGGTGAAGTTGAAAAAATGCCCAAAAATTTTCCATATGTTCTTCATCACTGATTGCATCAGTACCAGAAAACTTAGGCAACCACTTTTCGTATTTAGGTGGCATTTGCCTAGGATAGCCTAGTATGGCTTACATGTCTAGCGGTTTGAAAATATTGGATGGCCATTATCTTTGGTTGTTATCTTGGTTTAGACATGGTGTTCAAGGGAATATTTCCTCCAAAAAATGATTTTACAATAGGAGATTTTCGGGGAGGCTTCCTTCTGAAGGATTGAGGAGGGTTATTGTACCTCATTTTGGTTTGTGGAGTTACCAGATAATTTTCTTGAAACTATCAAAGATAAAGGGAAAACACCCTAAATGGAGTTTCCAGGTAATCTTGTAAGATAAATACTCTAGAAGCAAGACTTACCGAAAAGTGTCGTCTTAAGGAGAATTGACTCAGTGTTCCCGGGAAACGACACCAAAATGTTAACGCACAGTTTGTAGTTAGGATAATAGATGGATGAAAAGAGGTCAAACTGGTGTAAATGAACCAATCCCACCCACTGTCACCTCGATGGGAAGGTTATTTCTATATATGGAGATAAGCCCCAAGGGAGACGTCCCCGGTGACCTGGGGTTTTGAGAAGGCAAAAGGTTTAGCAAGGCTAAGTGATAATAATCCCCCTCACAAGTCGCCACCTGATCAAAAATTATGTCTTATAGCCAATAAAGATAACCAAAAGTAATAACCAGTAAGAGTACATGCCCGAGACAAAGCAACAAGAAACTATATGTGCAAGCTTTCTTGCTGGTTAGTACTTCATATAATCAATGACCTTTCTAATAATAAGAAATTGAGCAATAGTATTTGATGAAGTAAATCAACGATTGTACAATAGCAATGACTACAATATTACTTCTCAATAAATGCTTAAAGAAACATGGAATTCAATGTAACGAAATCAACACTTCATAGATAATGCCTTAACCAACCATTCAATTGATTTAAAAGTAAAACGAACGTTGGAAAAATGTGTTTATAGCACAAAAAGATGACGACAACAATAAGGTTAGTAGGGTTAGTTTAGGCTTGGGTTAGTGATGTTTAGGGTTTGTTCAAAGTATTGGAAGTTTGTAGGATCAAGTTACTCAACACAAAAGGCCCAAATCAGTGTGATCCTAGGGTATATGGAGTCAAAAAGAGGATGCAAGGGTTGAAGGAGTAAGTGAAGATAATGAAACTAAAGACAAGAGGGTTAAACTTTGAGGTGTTTCTATGGCAAGGCCTCAAAGATGAAACCCTAGGGAAGAGAGGCTCACTTTGGTGTAGAAAAAACCTAGGCCTCAGTTCTAACTCCTCCTTTAGCTCAATGGAAAAAAACGGCTAGCTCAAAAGATGATTGATCCAAGCCAAGAGAGTTTTAAAGTGACGTGGTGCTAGAGAAAGGATTCACTAGTCAAACCCTAGGGAAAGATGACTCACTAGGTGTAGGCTACCCTAGGCCTTTATGTGTCTCTCTCCTTCTTAGCTCAACAAAAGTAAAACGGCTAGGCTAGAAAGAAATAATAGAGTGTTGCTAAGGCAAGGCTCTGTCTTACTTCAACAAATAAAATGGCTTAAAACCTTGGTAGGGACATGAGACAAGGACCTTCAATGTGTTCTTGTCACCTAGGGTTTGATTTTAAAAATTATAATAATAAATGCAAGAAAACAACACTACAACCATTCAATCAAGAAGTTTTGTATAAATTCAGTTACATTTAACCAAGAAATCACATTGCAAAACCCTAGTTGTAATACATTCCACCAAGAGAAATGCCAAAATGCCAAGAAAAAGTCTTCCTTCAATAAGTGAGCCCCACAATTTCAGCCAATAACCCTAAAAAGGGTGGAAATTTAAGACCTCACCAAGTGGTGAGTGAAAGATGATGAAAAAATGAAGGTAAAAACCTTCAATTTACACAATAACAATGACCTAAATTACATTCTAGGTCATAAAAAGGTCGACAAGGCCAAAATACCAAAATCATACTATTTTACATTAAATGTTTAAAATTAAAACCCTAATCAAGCAATAGACATACGCCATCCCCTTCCTAGGGTGATGTTATCCCCTTTTAGGGAGAATGCAACCTCCTGGAGTGAAACATTACCTCTCCTTGGGCTTCTCCATGTTGCCACACGTGCCAAAACTGCCAAAGCTGCCTCCCAAAACGTCCATACTATTGGGTGATGTCCTGGGCATTTTGGGAGACATTTTGGGCCTTCCAAGGCCAACGTTCCTATGGACAGGGCTCAACCCCCCTAGGTACAGGTATGCTCAACTGCCTATGGTGGATTCTTCTATTCTTCCCTGGTACAAATGCATTGCCCTATCTCTTCCACTTGTTGGGGTCTCATCATCCATCTGGTGGTCTCTTCAACCCCATGGAGGTCCGAACTAATCATCTCCCCATGTGTACCTGTCCAACATGGTACCTGTCTATTGGGCATGATCTTGCACATCAACAAATACACCCTCCACGGGCTCATAAGTCACAAGGATCATAGCAATGTCAATCACATCTCATCATAAATATTATTAAACATGTTCATAAAACCCCTATTACCCCAGTTAAATGCTCAAAGACATTATACAACTCTGCAATACAAGTTTGGGGAAAGTGATAGGGCGTTCTATTCGGCTAGTGTCCACTGGAAAAGGAAAGTTCCTGGAAAAGACTAAATCTAAGTCACGTAAGTGGGTGATGTGGATAAGGGATGTCCTGACAGTGAGTGCAGTGAAAGCAGGGGAATGGAGAGCTTTATCTGTGGGTGCCTTTGTAGAAGGTGAGTTGCACATGTCCTGGATGAAATTGTTTCAAAGCCCACTCATGCCTTTATTCTTTCTTCTTTATTCGTTTTTTCTTTCAAGAGGCTAATCAGGGGACACTGCCCTAGCATGGTGACCAATGGTGGCAGTGTTACCCAAAAGTACTTTCACATAAATGAGAAGGTTGGCTCATGTTGAGACCCCCTTTGTCCTGGCCATGCAAGCAAGAGCCACTACCCTGGCGTGGTAACCAGCTTCTAGTTGTGTCATACTACTAGGTACACGTGGACCTAATAGGCTAACTCGTGATGATACCCCCTACCCTCTAACTAGGTCTTGTTTTATGATTTTTTTGGGTCCCTCTTGTTTGTTGTTGAGAATCCTTTTACTTCTTTCTCAGGGATCCCTGGGCAAAGCATCTCGAGGTTTTTTTTTTTTTTAGGCTTTTATCTTTTTGCCATATTTCTTTTACCTTCTGTTCTTTAGCCCCTTATTTCCACAAGGCAAGGTGAAACCCTTAAATGATTGGCCAACCCAATGCCTGGACAACTGAAATGGGGTAGATGAGCGGGAAGCAAGATGAAAAATTTGTAAAATGAAGGGATCAAATGATAACTTTTCATAAATCCCCCCAGTGGAAAACCAAAACTTATGGGCACAAGCTTACTAGGGAATCCTTTCATTCCCCCCAAACATGGTCAAGTGGACAAGTATAAGATCCAAGCATTTGTTATAAAAAAGAAAGGAATTAAATGCACATATTCAAAGGTTTTGAATATCAGAGTGACACATATCATGATACCCAAACTCATTACCTCTTGGAGAAAGAACCATCTCTGATACAGGACCAAGCTGAAGGTGATGGATGTTGCTACTGCTGACAAAGTGGAAGCACTAAAAATGAGAAAATATGGGCCCTCTAAGGCCATGCTCCAGTCGATATGGATCTCGGTACTCCATGTCTAAGACTTGTGGGCCTCGAGACATAATCTCCTAGTTATTCCTAAAAGTGGGGATAACATCTGGCTCCAACTCGGGGACATGTGCTCACTGTAGAGCGCATGAGAACCTCAACATATCTGTCATAACCTATTACCTTATTGATCTCAATAACAACTATTAGTAACCGATTGGGGTGGTGATACCACCCCAACATATACATATATATAAGAATGAAATAAAGCAATCATACGTGTGAATGTAAAAGAAAAATACTCTAGCATGCAATGCATATGGTATAATACAATGAATGCAAAAATTCCTACCTACTTACCTGCACTTACCTGTGAAGTCAGGTTACCCCACCTTGGCAGGGTTTGAAGAGGTTCCCTCTGATCGGTAATGGGCACCTTCTTCCTTCTAAAGTGGAAAAGTAGTAAGAGTCGTCAACGTATTCTCTTCCATCTTTGAAAGGTCCAAGCCAAGATTGAGTACTTCCTTTGGCATTAGTTGGCTCTCCCTTTTGGGTATCTCATATCCACACTACGTCCCCTTCATTTTACTTTCTGATCTTTTTTTTGGTTGTTCCTTGAACGACCCTGGTGTATTGTGCGGAGGGAGGGGGTGGGATTTTGCAGTAAGGACTTCTTGTTGGGATGGTTAAATCGGTATGTCACTTTCTCCCTTTTATATTAGCTTCATGGTCCCAACTTCCTTGTATTTATATTTGTCTAGGAGATGGTGATATTCCTCTTTCTTGGGCCGTTGAATCTAATCAAAATCTTCCTCTGTCACAAAAGGTATATCATTTGGAGAAAATTCAGGAAGACTTTGTATGATTAGCTCATGTGTTTTTTCATCTTTGATGGGATCACTAGGCTCTTGCAGATGAGTTGTAGTCATAGGTATATTTGGGAGATGACCTATAGTTCTGTCTTTCAAAGGTATATTTACATAAGTGAGGTCTATCTCAAGAGAAACTCTGAGTTTTGTGGCAAAATTCCTAGCCAACAACATCCCCCATACATCTAGGACATCTACTACCACTATGTCCATGTGAATGACTTTCTCTGGGTATTATTTAAGACAAACTTCAACATTCTCAATCACCCCATGTGTGGGTATGGATTTAGATTCAAAGCCACACACATTCCTATAAGGTTGTGTGACTTTTAAACCTACTTGTTGCATGACCTTGAGGGACATCATGTTAGCATCGACCCCTGAATATAGCATGTAGTTGTTGAGTCTCTTTTTATTCATTATAAAAGTCATGAAAAAGGGAGGATTCTCATCGTATTGGACCCTAAAGTGATCAACTTGCAACATGATAGGAGGGTCCATGGGTCCATCTGATTCTTTGAAGAAATTGTCAAATAGTTCTTTGACAGATGGCGCCTTAATGACTTCTTTTAGAGGGATGATTACATGCATTTTAGATAGCACCCCTTCAAAATAAAATTTCAAGCTACGACTTTCAGTTTTGGATGTCTTAGGAAGAAGTATATCCAAAGGTGGGGTTTTTTTTTGGCTTCCAAAGGAGTGGTAGAGGCGGGTTGGTTCAGATTCTTTCTTCTATACACCTGGAACTCTTGTTTTTTTAACTTCTCTTTTGATTCTTGGTCTAGGTTTTTTATTATTTCCATTCTAGCCAACCTGCCTGCTTCTTTCATGCCCTCCCGATGCTCTTCAATGATGATATTTATTTGAGGGCCTTCGATGATATGGCCTATATTTATCACTTGTTGATGGTCATCATTGTTATAAGTAAATTCATGCTCCCAATGTGCTTCACTACATTGTAAACACCAAGGATTTTCATCCACAACATTGGTAGGAGCTAAGGTGTTTGGAACCTCTTGTTCATTCTTTGGTTTATAGACTTAGTTCCCCTTTTGGAATTGACCTTTGTACGACACCGTAGGTGCTTGGCTCTGGGCTCTTTCCAAGTTGACAATTCTACTCATCATTAGCTCTTGATTTTTTATCATCCCATCCATGGTTTCTTGTAATTTTTCCATAATGGTGCAAAGGTCTGAAGTAGGCTCGGTATTGTGTACTATCCTTGGCTTAGTGTCCATTTTACCCCTTGGATTTGTGAAAGGATCAATTTTGGACGAATGGAGGTTGTCTTCAATCTTAGTAGCACATTATTGAGCTTCCTAGATTGTTTGGGGGATTTTGTCTCTGAGGAGATACCCTAGTTGACCTGTGAAAGACTTGGTGTAGATGTAGACAAGGTAATTATCGGTCGGATAATGGCTCACAGGGATTTTTTGCAACAATGTTTCAAACCTGGTGTGGAATTCTTGAATGGATTCATTATCATGTTTCCAAAGGGAATCTAGCCTGATTAGAAGCATGTTTGGGTCTTATTTGATACTCCATCTCTTCAGAAAGGCCTCTTCTAGTTTGTCCATGGTTTTAATACCACCATCAAGAAGACTAAGGTACCAACACCTTGAAGAATCAAGGAGGGTAGCAGAGAACAAATTCATGACTAGGTCTTCAGGATCATCACTAACGGGGTGAAGTTGGAAAAATGCCCAAAAATTGCTCATATGTTCTTCAACACTGATTGCATCAGTATCGGTAAACTTAGGCAACCATTTTTCGTACTTAGTTGGCATTTGCCTAGGATAGCCTGGTATGGCTGACATGTCTAGTGGTTTGAAAAGATTGGATGACCATTGTATCTGGTTGTTAGCTTGGTTTGGATTACTGGTCTGAGTTCCGGTGCTAGACATGGTGTTCAAAGGAATATTTCCTCCAAAAGTTGATTTTACAATAGGAGAGTTTTGAGGAGGCTTCCTTCTCAAGGATTGAGGAGGGTTATTGTTCCTCCTTTTGGTTTGTGGAGTCGCTAGATAATTTGCTTGAAACTATCAAAGATAAAGGGAAAAAACCCGAAGTGGAGTCACCAGGTAAGCTTGTAAGATAAATACTCTAGAGGCAAGGCTTACCGAAAAGTGTTGTCTTGAGGAGAATTGACTCAGTTTTCCTCGGCAACGGAGCCAAAATGTTATCCCACAGTTTGTATTTAGGATAATAGATGGATGAAAAGAGGTAAAAATGGCGTAATTGAACCAATTCCACCCACTACCACCTCAATGGGAAGATTCTTTCTATTTAGGGAGGTAAGGCCTAGGGGAGACGTCCTTAGTGACCTAGGGTTTTGAGAAGTCATAGTATTCCCCCTCACAATTCACCACCTGATCAGGAAGTCCTGGCTCATAGCCAATAAAGGTAACCAGATGTAATAACCAATAAGAGTACCTACCCGAGACAAAGCAACAAGAAACTATATGTGCAAGCTTGCTTCCTGGTTAGTACTTCATATAATCAATGAATTTTTTGATAATGATAAATTGAGAAATAATATTGATGAAGTAAATCAATGTTTATACAATAGCAATGATTATAATATCACTTCTCAATAAATGCTAAATAAACTTGGCATTCAATGTAATTATATCAATACTTTACAAACAATGCCTTAATCACTCATTCAATTGCTTCAAATATTTTGTAGGATCAAGTTACTCAACACAAAAGGCCCTATATCAGTGCGCTCCTAGGGCATATGGAGTCAAAAAGAGAAGGAAAGGGCTGAAGTAGTAAGTGAATATAATGAAACTAAAGAAAAGAGAGTTAAACCTTGAGGTGTTTCTATGGCAAGGCCTCAAGGATGAAACCCTATGGGAGAGAGGCTCACTTTGGTGTATAAAAACCTAGGCCTCAGTTCTCTGTCCTCCTTCTTTAGCTCAATGGAAAAAAATAGGTAGCTCAAAAGATGATTGATCCAAGACAAGAGAGTTTGAAAGTAAAGTGTTGCTAGACCAAGGCTTCACTAGTCAAACCCTAGGGAAAGATGACTTACCAGGTGTAGGCTACCCTAGGCCTTGATGTGTCTCTCTCCTTCTTAGCTCAAAAAAAGTAAAACCTCTAGGCTAGAAATAAGGAATAGAGTGTTGCTAAGGCAAGGCTCTATCTTACTTCAACAAATAAAATGGCTTAAAACCTTGGTAGGGACATGAGACAAGGACCTTCAATGTGTGTTTGTCATCTAGGGTTTGATTCAACAAATTATAATAATAAATGCAAGAAAACAACGCTACAACCATTCAATCAAGAAGTTTTTCAAAAATTCACTTACATTTAACCAAGAAATCACATAGCAAAACCTTAGTTGTAATACCTTCCACTAAGAGAAATGCAAAAATGCCAAGAAAAAGTCTTCCTTCAACAAGTGCGCCTCACAATTTCAGCCAATAACCCTAAGAAGGGCACAAATTTCAGACCTCGCCAAGTAGTGAGTGAAAGATGATGAAAAAATGAAGGTAAAAACCATCAATTTATACAGTAGCAATGACCTAAATTACATTTTAGGTCATAAAAAGGTCGACAAGGCCAAAATACCAAAATCATATTGTTTTACATTAAATGTTTAAAATAAAAACCCTAAACAAGCAATAGAGAGACGACATCCTCTTCCTAGGGTGACGTTAGCCCCTTTTAGGGAAAATGCAGCTTCCTTGAGTGAAACATTACCCCTCCTTGGGATTCTCCATGCTGCTACATGTGCCAAAACTACCAAAGTTGCCTCCCAAAATGTCCATAATGTTGGGTGTTATCCTGGGCATCCTAGGAGATGTCTTGGGCCTTCCAAGGCCAACGTTCCTATGGAGAGGGCTCAACCCCCCTAGGTACAGGTCTGCTTAGCTGTCTCTAGTGGATTCTTTTGCTCTTCCCCGGTACAAACGCTCTGCCTGTCTCTACCCCTTCCTGAGGTCTCACCATCCATCGGGTGGGATCTTCAGCCCCATGGAGGTCCGAACTGATCATCTCCCCATGTGTACCTATCCAACATGGTACTTGTCCATCGGGCATGATTCTATACATCAATAGTTATGCCCTCCATGGGATCATAAGTCACATGGATCATAGCAATGTCAATCACATCTCATCATCAATATTATTAAACATGTGCATAAAACCCCTATTACCCTAGTTAAATGCTCAAAGACATTATACAAGTTTGCAATAAAAGTTTGGGGAAAGTGACAGGGCATCCTATTGGGCTAGTGTCCAATGGAAAAGGAAAGTTCCCGGAAAAGACTAAATCTAAGTCATGTAAGTGGGTGATGTGGATAAGGGATGTCTTGATCTTGGGTGTAGTGAAAGCAAGGGAATGCAGAGCTTTACCTGTGGGTGCCTTTGTAGAAGGTGATCTGCACATGTTCTGGATGCAATTGTTTCCAAGCACACTCATGCCTTTATTCTTTCTTCTTTATTCATTTTTTCTTTCAAGAGGCTAATCAGGGGACACTGCCCTAGCGTGGTGACCACTGGTGGAAGTGTTACCCACAATTACTTTCATAGAAATGAGAAGGTTGGAGTGTGATGAGACCCCCTTTCTCCTGGCCATGCAACCAAGAGCCACTACGCTAGTGTGGTAACCAGCTTCTAGTAGTGTCATAGTGCTAGGTACCCATGGACCTAATAGGCTAGATCGTGATGAGACCCCCTACCCTCTAACTAGGTCTTGTTTTATTATTTTTTTGGGTCCCTCTGTTTTCTTGCTTAGAAGCCTTTTACTCCTTTCTCGGGGATCCCTGGGTGAAGCATCTCTAGGTTTATTTTTTTGTATGCCTTTTTTATCTTTTTCCATCTTGCTTTTACCTTTTGGGCCTTTAGCCCCTTCTTCCCACAAGGAAGGTGAAACCCTTAAATGATTGGCCAACCCAATGCCCGAATAAGTGAAATGGGGTAGATGAGTGGGAAGTAAGATGAAAAGGTAGTAATATGAAGGGATTGGACAATGAGTTTTCATAAATCCCCCCAGTGGCAAACCAAAACCTATGGGCATAGGCTTACTAGGGCATCCTGTCATTCCCCCTAGACATGGTCAAGTTGACAAGTATAATATCCAAGAATTTGTTAGAAATAAAAGGAATTAAATGCAAATATTCAAAGGTTTTGAATATCATAGTGACACATACCATGATACTCGGAGTCATTACCTCATGGAGAAAGAAACATATATGATACAAGACCAAGCTGAAGGTGATGGATGTTGTTGCTACTGACAAAGTGGAGGTGCTAAACGAGAGAAAAGATGGGCCCTCCAGGGCCATGCTCCATTCGATCTATCTCTCGGTACTCCATGTCTAGGACCTATGGTCCTCGAGACATAATCTCCTAGTTATCCCTAAAAGTGGGGATAATATGGTCTATGGCTCGAAGGAACGTGGAAGGTCCACATGCAGTTGGTGTTTATTTCATTAGATAAGTGTCTTTCATGAGATTATTTTATTTACTGTGTGTATAATTATGTCTTTTATGTTATGGAATCTCTATGATAATTGTGTTTATAAATTATCATTGTTATTCCACTTAAATCTGTTCATATGCAGAACATAACAGTAAAATTAATGGTATCGGAATTCAAAATTTGGATGTGGCATTGCCCAACAGAGAGCAGGGGATGCTATAAAGTGGTATCAGAGATCTATTTTTCAACACCAAGTCTGCATGGACCTAATTAACAAAGCGCATGGCGGAAAATTGTCGAAATGTAGTTGCAGAGGATGTCTGCAATTAGTTTTTTGAAATTACAGTAGTCAAATTAAGAGGAATTTCACAAGTAGGTTGGGGAAATTTAACCAGAGAATGGAAATTTCCAAATTTTTCTGGCATAATGAAAAAATTTGGGTCTATAGATGGCCAAATTTTGAGTTACGATGTTTTTATGGTGAAATCGGGAGCATCTGGGTGAAATTGGGCAAAAGCCCCAATTTATGTTGTTAAATTCATGGGGAATTTGGAAAATTTGGTCTAGGGATGAGATATTCTTGATTTATAATCTCTGTCTAAACAAATTTAGACCTGTAATTGGTCAAATTCGAAGTTACAGTAAGGCCATGGAAGACTCGATGGAAATTATTTACATATATTTCCAATTAGTGGGTGAATTGAATGTAATTTGTTCTAGGAATATCAACCAGTGGTGCGTGCAATAAATTGATCATTGAAATGGTTGAATTGGTGTTTATTAGGATGAATTGGCCAAAATTTTGGAAGTTGCAGTGTGCCATGGTGAAATGAGGGGAAATTAGGCAAAAGCCCCAATATCCACAGAGGAATTCATGAGGAATTCGATGCACATGAATCAAATTATAGGTACAAGGATCAAATCCGTGTGAAAAGACCAAAATTGGTTCTATTGAGCTTGATCACAGAGCTCTAATGGATTCCCAAACATAAATATTGAAATTAAGCGGAATTGGGCTTTTTTAGGTATTTTGGAAAAAATCGAAATTATGCGAAATTGGAAAATTTTCGGTATTTTTTCGTACTCTAACGTCATCATGACGTGGGGGACATGTGTCAATTGACATGATAGAAGGTTGATGTGTACTTCCACATTGGAAGATACATGGTGGCAATGGGTGTCAACTGGAAGTTGAAGTGGAGCCACGGTGGTGGGCACTAACTTGCTTGTGAAATCTTGCCATAAGACTCATGGAACCTTGATGCGAGGATTCCTCGTGGTTTTGGAAAACCATGGTGGGGGGGGGGGTCCCTGTTGGTTTTGGAAACCACTAGAATAGGGGCCAAATTACATCCTGACATTGACACATCACCGTGTAGGAAACCACCATTTTCCACTTCGGGGAAGGGGGCGGGGGGTTCCCCCTTATTAATATCTGGTAGGCCGAGGGGGCGTGATTCAATGATGGTCGTTGATCATCATTGATCCTACACTATCAGATATTAATGGCATGAAATTTCATGCACTGAGGTATATGGGTGAGGGATGGGCCCACACATCCCTACGACCCAATACAAAGGCACCATGCGGAGCCCAATATGCAAGTGCAGGCCCATGTTGGCCTTAATATTTTGAATGGGTGTGATAATCCTAAGTCGTCGGATCTAGAGAAAGACATATCTCCACTATTTGTCTAAGTGGGAAAATTCAATCGGCCCTCGGGCGTCAGGAGTTTTTTTTAATCAAAGTTGCTAGGAAGTTAGAGATCCCAGGATTTTGAGTTGACGTCAAATGACAACATTCAACGGATAGGAAGAAGACATATGTCATTATCTGGTGAGCTCGAATCTCATGAGAAATCCAAGCTCGGGGTTGAGTGAGAAAAATGCCAAGGCCCGATATGTCGAGGTCTGGTAGACAAGTGGAATTGAATTCCATGATAGCATCCCCGTTAGCATAAGGAAGCTAGAAATATCGAAAATTAATGAAAATTATTGGAAAGTTTTGGTGTTTTCCAAGTTATGTTTTTGCAAGGAATTTTTGAGGACCTAAATAATGTTTTTCGCTATTTGAAAATAGTGCACCCAAGGTATATTTTTTTCAACTCAAATTAAAGAGCTCGGTCGACGATAACTTTCTAAAAGTGTATCCCATTCATCAAACAAAGTTAGGATGAGTGATTTACAACTCGTACAATGGAGAGTAGATTTTAATCCCTAATTAACTTTTGAAGGCCATAACTTCCTGCTCATAAATCAAATTGAGGCACAGGAGAAGTCTATGGAAATATCTTGAGCCATAGAACACAATCATGGAGATAAATTATAAATATGGAAACATAAAAAAAAGTGCACAGGAGGGGGTAGAAAGTACCTGTAGCATTTAGGGCTAGAAGTACTAATTGACCTGAAACTTCAATAGGATGTATTTAACAGCCTGGAGCTCAAATGAAGATAAAAATTGGCCAAAATGTCCAACATATTGTCATGAAGGAACCCAGTTGAGATGTTGTCAAATTGCCAAAGGATAAAGTGTAAGGATGCTTAAGCACATTTTAGAGTTGCACAAGGTTGAAAGGTGATAAAATTGAGTTTTTGGGTAATAATCAAATGACTATAACTATATGCTCAAAACTTAGAATCGAGCAAGAAAGTAGTCATTGGAAAGGTATTGGACTTAGGAGTCCATGTAATCACCCAAAATTGTGAGAAGAAAAAAAAATCACAGGAATTCAGAAAGAATATTTATGGTGACCATAAAGGGGAAAACTTGTGCATATGTTACCATAATGATCTGCTTGCTTTAACTAGAATTTTTAGAATTGTTATCTTATATAATAAATGTGTTGTTAGCCGAGATTAAGGTTGATGATAAACTGTAGAAAATTTTCTTTAGAAAATTGGTATCTTCAGTTATGAGGAACAAGACAGGGTTAGTTCTTCAAAATGGGGAACGAATGCTTGAAGAAGCTACCAAATGAACATGACTTTTCTCAGTGAGTAATATAAGGGACTTGTTATCGCATAGTTTGTAGGAGAGGTTTAGGTAGCTTAGAGTCAAGGCTCAAACTGGCGTAACAGGAGCTTCCCCACCCACTGTCACCTCGATGGAGAGCTCTTTCTATTTAGGGTGGCTAATCCCAAGGGAGACGTCCCTAGTAATCTGGGGTTCTGAAAGGTCTAAAGGTCTAAAGGATCAAGATGATGGTTTCCCTTCAACAGATTACTGCCAAAGAGATAGTCAAAAAGAAGAAGATATTCCACTGGACAACACCTGTTTGCGAGACAAGGAAAATAAAACTAAAAGAGTGTGCTGCAGTGGTTAGTACTTCGCAATATCAATGACTATCTTTATACATATGAGCATTAATGAAAGTAATTATTGACGAAGTCAATGATTGCAATAAAATCTTATATTTTATGTCACTTCTTCAATAAATACATAAGAGATACTAGCATTCAATGTGTAAAATCAAATCTTTGTATTATCACAATGCAATAAATATCACAAATCTGCTCATATAAATATTGTTGCTACGTCACTATTGCAGAATTAGGGTGACGTCAGCTCTAGTATTAGGTCAAAATTGAAGACAATGAGAAGAACGTTTTGTCAAACAAGCTTATGGATGCAATCAAAAACTCAAATTATATCAAATAGATGACAATGTCAAAACGTTTTAAGGCCAAACAAGGTTTTTAACAGGTATGACGTCACCTATATTGTTGTTGTTTTAGGGTTAGGGTTAGCTAGTCAAAGAGGTGGACGTTTTGACAAATCAACCAACGAAAAAGCTTAAAACCTCTATGGCTATCAAGAGATGAGTCAGCCGCAATTTTTGGTCCAAGCACAAGTTTAAAAGAGGCAAGATGTCATCATCAATTAGGGTTAGTCTAGACGCTAGGGTTAGTTAGGGTTTCAAATAAAGAGAGTTTGAAAGAGTTGTTTTAGCACAAAAAAGATCAACGTTTTGTTCTTAGACTAGTGCCTTGGGTAAATGGAGTCAAATGGAGAGAAGCTAATGGCTTGGAGAGACTTAAACCTAAGTACAAGAGGGTTAGGTTTAATGGTGCTACAATGGCAGGGCCACCAAATCAAAACCCTAAGGGGAGGAGGCTCATTCTGGTGTAGCTAAAGCTAGGCCTCATGCTCCTCCCTCTTTCCTTAAGACTCTTTGGAAAAATGGATAGCTATAAAACATAGATCTATGGCTGAAAAGTGTTGCTTGGGGACAAGGCTTTTCAAACCCTAGAAGCCAAACCCTAGGTGTAAAACAAATTAGGCCTAGGACGTCTTCTTTCTTCAATCTATGCTTCAAACTAACTCA
>ML812533.1:218715-258103 GCA_009831015.1 Picea engelmannii
AAAACTACGCATGCATGCTACTGATCTACTAGAGGGTTAGAGATAAAACATAAATCAAATAACATAGATGAGACTCATGTATTTGGGATGGGAAAAGTATCTTTTTCATTAATCTCAATAGGAATCAACTTACAATGATTTCAGAGACGGGCCACCGTTCCTTGATCCTGATCCTAGGCTCCTCCTCTTCTTTTGTCCTCCAACTGCTTTTGCATGAATTTCTCCTAAAGCTTGAGGCAAGGCTAAAGGGTTGGGACAAAATGGACTTGGCAATTTGGCAGAGTTTATTTTCTATGATTTTTCCCTCTTTGAATAGTACCCCTACCCCTCCTTTTATAGGCTAGAAGGAGCTAGGGTTTTTGGCGAACTCTCGGCCATGCATGGCTGGGAGTTCCAGTTAACTGACAAAAAGATCTTCGTCATGGCAGAAACTTTCCTGATTTTTTTCTTTTTTAGGTAAACGCAGGCTGTAGTGGGCCAGCCAGCGTTCACCCGCATGCTGCAGAAGGCCTGCCAGTGTCCCAATGCGCCCAGTGCTAGGTTAGGGCGCGTGTTACTTGATTTAGGAGGTTTTTGAAGAGTTTGTTCAGCTTGGCTTTGGCAAGGAAAAGCAATGAGTAGGCCAGATGCCATGTAAGCAGGGAGAGTGCAATTTAGGGTTATAACAGAAAGGGAAAGGGAGCTAAGAGTCTAGGAAAGGGGCTAATCTAAAGGGGATTAATCTCAATAGAATATTATATTAATGTTCCTTAAAGATAAAGTTATGGATATAAATATATCATAGGATTCTAAAGTATGGACAAGGGAGTCCCTTGGGTGCCATGTGTCTTAAAGGACATATGCATGTATATTTGGGGATAGAGTGTAATTCCCATATTTTGGCTATCATTCATTCATCACTCTTACTTTTCACTCCCCCATGATACTATCGGTGATTGTACTTGGTATTGTTGTAGGTTGAAGGGGCGGGTTGTTGGGCCCATATGTTGAGAAGGTAGGTTGTCCGGCCTGTATGTCGAAGAGGCGTGTTGTCAGGCCTACGCATCGAAGAAGTGGGTTGCCAAGCCTGTGAATAGTTTTCTTTGGGTGATAAACTAATTGGAATTGTTCCATGGTGTGCTGGGAAATAGATACATGGATCTAATACTTCTTGTTTGGTTTGTTGTTGAAGCCCAGAAGGAGAAGTGGGGAAGCTGAGGGGCTATTGAGAAGAGAAGGGGAACACTTCCTAGGGTGGGACATGCATGTGGGGAATGATAGAATGTAGGATAGTTGCAACAGTTGGGAACTTGGATTGAGCAATTCTGTAAATTATCAGACCTCATAATGACTTAGGACTCCCTTTTCCCTAGTAGAGTTTAAACCCAGCTCAGGGGTGACCCGCTATTGATATTATGAGCAGTGTGTTCTATGACTGGGAGGAACATGGAAGGTATGCATGCAGTTGGTGTTTATTTCTTGAGATAAGTGTCTTTCATGAGCTTATTTTATTTACTGTATGTATAATTATGGGTTTTTTCTTATGGAATCTCTGTGATAATTGTGTTTATAAGTTATTATTGTTATTCCTCTTAACTCTATTCATATGCATAACATAATAGTAAAGTTAATGGCATCAAAATTTAGATGTGGCATTGCCCAGTAGGGAGCTGGGGATGCTACAACCTTAATGGCTCTACGTAGTGTTCAACTTGAATTTAGTTTTTAGCAGGCTCTTTGTTGTTTCAAACTATGATATTTTAATTCCTTTCAATGGTTTTCTAACATGTTAGATTGATGTTTGGAAGCTTCCCACACAGGCCGAATTCTTTCTTAAGTTGTACTCTTACACTCCAGCCTCACTCAAGGTGTTTGTCGAGCCATTGTTTTTCAACATTGATTCAAAAATAATGATTATAGTGAATTAGGATGGGTACTCAAAATAATGTAAGAACAAAGCACATAATATGTACTCACAAAGGTTTTCCTTCAACATTTTAAAGATCCAAAATTGTAACTCTTTTCTTAAAGTTCTCATGGTGGGGGTTGTAACATAAATCTTATTTTTCTTGATCTACTTCACACAAAAATAGTTCCTTTCATATGTATTTTGTTGACAATTTTGGGGTTCCTTGGTGGCTTTTAAGGTCTACAGAAACTATAATACTTGGTTTTCAATTTGGCAATGTTTTTGTGAAAGGAATGCTATAGAGTGCGCATAAATTATGCCCAATATTGTTGATGAAATCTCATCTTTCTTTGTGTAATTTCCCATTAGTTCTACATATAATTTAATTCAAACATATTGATTCCAAGGTTGCTATGTTAGAGAAGGGTTTAAATCATAAATAAAGTAATATGGTTTGTGTATTTGTCTAAGTCGTGACAATGTGGAAACGTTTTCCTATTGTTAGTGCTGGAATATTCTTTTCTTTGTAAACAAAAGAAAAATAATTCATTGGGTATTGTCATTTAAATTGTTGGAGTGTTGATGATTAGTGGTTGTTGGATTAAATTTCATGAAAATGAATTTATGGTGATCTTTATTAAATGGAAATCCCATATCCTCATACATGATAGAACCCGAAGGAAAATGTTGCAACCTTGTCAATTCAAAATAATTCCAAACTTTGTATGGACCAGGTCATGGTGATGCAATGACTTAGTATACAGAGGATGCATCCAAAAATGAAAAATATATATTCATATTTACATGATCTTTATAGGAAGATAAGGGAATTGGGATATATGTATGACACAATCTTTTTACTACATGAAGTGGAGGAACAATAAAAGGAAAAAGGTCTCTGCCAACATAGTGATAAACTAACAATTTATTTTTCTTTTTTTGGCGTATGAGTATTTCATGGAATAGTTATCTAGGTCATGAGGAGTCAATGTGTATGTAGGGACTGCCACAATGGTATCTCCAAAATTGTGGCACTAAAAATTGTGGAGGAATATCAAATTCTTCCATCATTTTAAGATGAGTTTTTGTTATTGTAGGGCTTATTGGTGATGTTATGCAAGGAATTTTCTATAACAAGACTCCCTATGGTGAGAACTTGAAGTATTAACATAGATCCCTAGATTAGCAAGTTGATTTGACATTTCAGTAAAAAATTTCACCATTTTGCTCAACTTTGGTAGGTTACTTCCAATTTTTCCAAGTTTTTATTTTTAAGTTATTGTTGAGTTCTATGCATAGTTAATTCTCCATTTTGGATTTGTCTAGTTGTCACCGAGTTGGATTCTTATGTCACTAAAAGGAAACATAAATCTCGTTGTCGTCATGTATGTGGATTTTATTATGATGGATGGTTGGAGATGTACTATCAAATATTTCAGAGAGGACCAAGCATTACCAATAATGGAGTGTAAGAAATGAGTAGATTGTGCCACGCATGTATTGTACAATGAAAATTAGTTATAAATTCTTTTCCAAATGGACATTGACAAGAATTTATCGTCAAATTTGAAAAATTACCTCTACATGGTTGGCCAAAAACCGTTATAAATGGAAATCAAATGAAATTGACTCTATTTTATGGAAGAAACATGAATATAAAAAGGTAGAAGGGGTATCAAATGTCGGTTCAGTTATCACCCTACATATGACCAAATTAAAAATATTCCATGAAAACAGTTTTGCATATGATGTATCCCAATGTTTTCCATGGTATGTTTCTCACTCAAAACTTTGAAGCTTATGGTTATTATTTTGTGTGCTACAATGAAGTTTTCTCACAATTGATGTGGTGACTAGGTTTTAAATGACAACAGTGCTTGTTTTCTGAAGAATTATGGAGTATGCCCTATTTTGTGATTATGTCTTGTAATATCCTTTGTATATTTTTAATTAGTTTTATCCTTGTATTTATGCCCTGCCAGCAAGTGAGTCGAGATGGCAGCTGAATATTAACTGATTATGTGGTATTAATTTAGGGGTATTTCACAATATCTTGCTACCTAAATATTTACCTCAGAGGAGATAACTTGTTAACCATTTTCAATATTCTGAGCTTGATGCTAATGTTTCCTTAGCTTCAAAGGAGCATCTTGTTTTATATTCTTTGTCTCCAACAGAAAAAACAGAAGAAGAGGACACTACAAGTCCATATGTAGAAACAAATACATAGTCATTTCATAGTCAGAATGATGATCATGAGGAATATAGCATTCAATTAATAGGTATATTTTATGTTCAATGTTCTCTTTGTCTTGGGTGTGTAATTCATAAAATTTTAAAAGGATTGTCCCTTATATTTTAAATTTCATTTTTTATTCATTTTGTTTCAATTCTAGTGGTCATTTGTTGGACATTAATAAAATTATCATATCTTACCTTATATTGAATCTCATTCTCCTTTTCATGTCTTGATTTGAATTTATATAGGAAAACATCAACTATTTACCTATCATCATTCTCAATCCCTTGAAAGGATTTGTGAAATTCATGGAGAGGTATGATCACAGTCTAAGATTTATAGTTATCGAACATGTGATACACGATGTTATCGGACTAATCGGTAGGTGCGGACACTAATAGATCTCCCTAGATCCACCTAGATCTAGAAAAAACACACTAGAATATGACGCTTTCCTTAAGTTTTAGATATTGAATTTACTAACTAAAGAGGGATGAGTGACATACCGTTTAAATGTCGCTTCCTTTCGCCATCGCCATCCTAGCTCCATTCCAACTCTCATACAATGATAAACATGCAAAAAGACACAACCAACCAAAGTGATAGCAATAGCATAAACTCAATATAAACCTATGTATGTGATCAAGGAATCATACAATAAAACACAACAAGCTTTATAGGAAAGAATCATATTACTGTATCATATTAAATGTGAAAGAGAGATTACAACCATGGCCTTGATGTCGTAAGGTCCCTTCCAACTGTCCTTTTTTCCCCACACACTTTCACTCCAAGAATTCTGAGAGCACAGATCTGATAGTATTCAAAATCTATCTTGACAAAGGAAAAACTCAAAACCACTCTAACCAAGCTAATAATTCCAAGCCAAATCCAACTTAGCCAATCCCAAAAGCTCCAAGCTCCAAAGCTAACTTTCTCCATGAGAACTCCTCTCCTTTTATAAGTTGAAGAGGATAAGGTGAGGAGGTTAGGATGATCCCACTAAATCATGAAAGTGGGTAAGATCCAAACCATTCATATGCCACCTCACCATGGAAGTTTCTCCTTCTAGAATATTCGAGAAAACGCTCGTTTTTCCCACATGTAAGCATTCTCTCACCCTGCCTATAGAGAAACCTGTGAACCTATCACAACCCAGCTATGGTGCAATCTGCGAGAATCAGGCATTCTCGCACCCTGCCTATATAGCAACCCACGAACTTCCTTTTTATAGGGTTTTTACAAAGGAAAATGCAACTTTTTTTCTCAGGAAAAGTTCTTCTCCCTTCTCTCTTCAGGAACTCAGGCCATTGATCCATCTGAAGGAAACAGATAGGTTTACATCATTAACGTTCATAGGGATGACAAAAATAATGTGTAACAGAGATCCCCCCAAAGTATGAAGTTAGAACAGAGTGATAGCTGGAATACTTTGTCAAGTGTGTGTAGGGAACAAGGAACAGTCGGTCGAAAACCAGCCAACAAACAAGGAAATATAGTACAATAATATATCATCACTAAGGTAGGCATTTCCATACTCAGAATACAAATGACTCAAAGCATAAATTCTGACATGCGAAGATCCATGTTAAGTAAGACAGGTCATGGCCACCAAACATACACTATGAATCCATGCCAATATGACTCAAATCTGAACATAGCCACCAAAAATACATTGTGGATCTATGTGTTAAAGACTCAAATTTGAACATAGCCACCAGACATACAATGTGGATCTATGCAATAGTACACTGAATATACTCCAACGCAAACTAGATATGTCAGAAAATATCCAGGGTCTTCATCTCCACCACTCTATAGTACGAATCTAACCATGTGAATAGATGTGTCGAAGTCGAACATGGTAGAAACCATTTGATTACCGATCAATGATGAGAACCGTTAACAAGTGCAAGGGAAATCACCATTAATGTCAATGACTCCCAAGGTACTCTGGTACAATCCAACGAATGTAAATCAATGAGCTGAAGTCGAACACTCGGTGGAACTTCCCGATCAGGGATCAATAATGAAAACCCACTGTCGAAAGTGAGGAAACCTTCCATTGAGGTATGCAAGTTCCAAGGTACCAATTAGTTTCTAAGTCTAATTCTTGGATAATGAGTTGAAGTCGACAGGAAAAGACTCGTCATAGGAGGGCCTTAATGTATCCCCCATCAATGACATGAAACAAGTAACAAGATTTGATGTAGATCAGAGTAACAAGTGATTCAAGACTGACTCAAGGATGGTCGACACAATAGAAGGCTTAAGGACTGCAGAAATGGTTGACGCAATAGAAGGATTTTCAGGTTGAACTTCTCTTTGAACATATTGACGACATAACAAATGTGTTGGAAATACTGACTCAACAGTAGGGATCACATACCAATTTGTAATCTTATAAAGGAGTATGATCAAGAGACAAGCGAGTTTTCCAACCTAGACACAAAGTGATTGAAAGGGTGTCATGTTCAAAAGTGACTCTTCCACGGAATACAGGTTTAGATACATTTATTTCCCAATTTTCCCCCCACCATTTATGGTGAGTACCTCTTTATTTTTACACAAGCTTGAGGATGATAACATATGCTTGTAATGTAAGCTCATCCTTTGGACGAGTCCCTCAGAGTATGTTTAATGAACCCTAAGAAGGAGTGGTTCAGTCCCATATGAGCCTTTCAATGTTTGTTTTATGAGTCCAAAGAAAGAAAACTCAGAGGTTTTTTATGTTTATAGAGTCTAAAAAACACTTAAAGAGAACTCTCTCGGTTCCTTTTTTGTAAATTAGTCTGATGAGACCGAAAAAGAGATAAACTATCGCTCAACAAATGTTTTCTTCAAATACTTTAATGAGCGTGAAAAGAACAAGGTCGCTCGGCAATCTTTTCATGTTTAGAGAGTCTGAAAAGCGCTTAAAGGGAACTCTAGGGGGTTCCTTTTTCGTATAACCTTTACAAGTCCGGAAAAGTGATAAAATTATACTTGGTTACATTCTCATTGATTTATGAGCATGAGAAAGAACAAAGACTAAGCTCGGTAACTTATTCTCATGTATTTACGAGCATGAGAAAGAACAAAGACTAAGTTCAGGATTGTTTTCATTTTTACGCAAGCTTTAAAACAAAACAAAACTATGCTTGGGATAGATTTTAATTTTTACACAAGCTTAAAACCTAAACAAAACTATGCTTGGACCTGGTTTCATTTTTACACAAGCTTGAACCAGAGGAAACTATGCTTGAGGTAAGTGGTTTCATTTTTACACAAGCTTGAACCATATAAAACTATGCTCGTGACTTCCCAACGCATAACACATGGATGGTTGGTACTTAGCCCCCAGCTTAAGAAACTAGTGGCTCAACTTCAGCATAAGTCCAGAGGCTGAGGCAAATGCCCCCCAAGCTTCGTTTCATCCAACTACAAAGGAGAATGAAATGAAGCTTCAAATACTAGACGAAGGAACTGACTCAAATAGAGAGGGGGAAAACTGTTTCATTTTTTAACGAGCTTGACATAGAAACAAGAACTATGCTCGTAACCTATGTTTCATTTTTTAATGAGGTTTCCACAGAGACAAAAAAACTATCCTCGTAAGTGGTTTCATTTTTTAACAAGATTAAAATTAGAAAACTATGCTCGAGTCTGGTTTCATTTTTTAACGAGCTTGAAATTAGAAAATCATGCTCATAGACCTTTGTTTCATTTTTTAACGAGGTTGCCTCAGAGATGAAAAAACTATCCTCGAGGTCTTTTTGATCATGGATTCCAAGAGGACAATGCTCCGGAAGGAGACCATGTCAAGGGACAAAACTCAGTCATGGCTTCCAAGAGGTCTTCATTTGACGGAATAAACACACTCTGGAAGGACACCATGTCGAGGGTCGCGACAGGAGTAAAGGGATTAGGCTCTAACAACCCTATCGAAGAGATTACCATGTCAACTACTGAATCTAAGTCATCAGAAATTGAAGCCATGGGTGACAACGCCACATAATTGACCTGTGGTGGGGACGATACCGTCTGCATATAAGAACCATTCAGGGAGGCAATCCAGGCGGGGTCAATGAATGAAAGTTGATCAACAGTCACAACCTATCCATCATGAGGGAAAGATATCACATGAAAAAGAGTAGACACAATAGCTTTCATGGCATAGACATAATCTCGCCCAAGGAGTAAAGAAAAATCCAAGGGGTCTTGGACTACCATGACATCAATGAAGACAGTTTTCCCTCCCAAAGTTACAGGAAACTGAGGAAGGGTCCCTAAAGGTTGACTAGTTCTTCTGTTAAAAGCTAACAGATTCTGCATAACCGGCGCAAGTGGAGGACAACCCAAAGCTTTCCAAGCAAAAGAGGACAAAATACTAACAGATGCACCTTCATCTATCAGTGTCTGAGGAACATCTTGACCACAAACCTGTACTATAATTTGGAAAGGAATGTGAGAGGGAAGATGAGGTCCAGTTAGCACACCCCAATCAAAATCGATTGCCTCATCATTTGGAGGGGGTTCCATAAGAGAAGGAGGAATAGCCCCCGGCATGGTAGATTTTGTATCAACGAGAAAAACATGGGCAATATCGGGTTTACTCTCTAGCGAGAGAGTAGGATCAACCGATGAGGAGATCGGATCGACCACTTGGGTTGCATTCTCCAAGGGGAGAATGGGATCGACCACTTGGGTTTCACTCTCTAACAGGAGAGTAGGATCGACCGACGATGGGATCGGATCAACCACTTTGGTAACACTGTCTAAAGGGAGAGTGGGATCGACCAAGGATGGGATCGGATTGACCACTTTGTCAACTGGTTCAATTAAGGACGTGACCAAATTGACCACTTGATCAACCAAACTAACCAACGGGGGAACTAGATTGATCATTTCATCAACTACAGGTGGGTTGAGAGAAATATTGTGATAAGCACATGGAAGTTGAGGCTATGAAACAGTCATGTCTTCCAAGAATTTTGAGGCTTCATCCATATGAGGGAAAAGGTGAGTTAGATTACTCCCTTTGCATAACATGCACGGGAATTTGACTCTACTTTTCATCTTCCCAATGGTATCTTGACTAGTTGAAGGGAGGTCATCAACATGTTTTTTATAGGCTGATGACACGGGTTGGCGAGGGTGTGTAGACCAAGCTTCTAGAACCTTGGATAGACCAGGGCAATCCTTAAGAAGATGGCTACCCTTACAAAGCCTGCAAGGTTACATGGGCTTACGAGTTGTTTGGGTGATCTTGACATCATCAACACTCCCAACACGATTAACAGTAACTGGTTGTTTTCCAACATGTTTGACAGTGGTTGGAGGTTTTGACCCTCGCTTATATTTATTCTTCTTAATATTTCTTTTATTCTTCTTCTTATTCACCGGGTTACTAGCTTCAGAACTTTCACCCGATGAAGAGGATGAAATGGAAGGTGACATTGAAAACGAAGAAGGTGAAGAAGACCTTACTGGTGCAGAAGGTGAAGGATCAACATGAGGTTGATGCTCTTGGGGGGAAGTGCTTGTGACTAAAGCAATAACTGCATTCGGGATTACCTGAGTGGAAAAAAACCACATCGACAATCCAATTGTGAGAGCTGGAAGGCTCAAAGTAGTGATGCGAGGAGGACCAATGTTTCCATAAGAAGGAAAAACAAAAGGTTCCCCTGGAGCAGGGTTTCCTTCATTGGTCATTTCGGGAACTGACTCCATTAAAAAAAATCCAATCTAGAGTCCTCTAAATAAAACAAACAACACACGCTAAAAATCTAGTAAGCAAGCAAGCAAACAAAACCTTCTCACAATGAATGCACTAGTTGGTGATGAAATCCAACGTCGCGGGAACAATGTAAGAAGGGGCTGAGATAAAGCGGGTGGAAAATTTATGTTGATGACCTTCTTAACAGACTTACACCCTGGTGCAAGTTCCCACACATAATCATGGGTATACCCTCCAAGGAGCCCAAGTGAGTTTGGCCAACGTCAATTCCAGGTACCGTGAAGACTTGCTCCTCCACAGTCACCTTGTGTAAAGAACCTAGAGCGATAGGCCACTAAGGTTACCAATTACTACAATGATGCCTGGGGAAACAGTCGACAGTCCGATCCACATGCAAGGGCAGGGTATCTAGCCCGAAATCAACTTGAAAGACTTCCACTCATCATTGTGGGTATACCTCTCAAGCGACCTCCATAATACACGTAATCCCTACAACAAGACCAACAAAGCAGGGTGAGTAACTCTGCTAGTCTCAATGCGACCTCGTGATTGACCTTTGTGTTAGAAGCGCTTCCCAGGACAAAATGTAATAAGTGGATTTAATCACTCCCTAACTCAAGATTCTATGTTTGTTTGCAACTTTGGAAAGTTATCTTTCACACCTATTCCAAAGCCCTACAATTAATCCAATGTAGGTTTGCTACCAGAAAAGATAAAAATGTCTAATCAATTTTAATAAGAGCTTTATTTTATGGTTGTTGTTACTCAAGAGGAAAATGGCGTGGACAATATGGTGTTTTGATCGACTCGAAAGTTATGAAAAGAGATGAAGATGCAATATTTTCATTTCGATGAAAGCTATGCTACGAGAAGGAGAAAACATTTATCATTCCCATATGCACGAGGTCCCAAAATATATTAAACTCATCAATATCAAGATTCTCAATAAATGAGAAAAAGGTACTAAACAACAATGCCCGATTCATGCCCCCCCCCCGGCCATGAGGGGGAAAATTTTTCATAATTTAAGATCCAAAAATGCTAAGAATCATGCAATTTCTCTACTTCAAATGCAAGGATGCCCCCAATCTAATATAAAGCAAGAAATTAAATCTTTTTTCTTCAAAAATTTCACTAAAAGCAATAATGAACTTTCTTAAAACAAAGAAACCCAAACTAAAAGTTTTCTTTTGAAGTGAACTATTCAAAAGAAATCTGATCTTTCCCTAAACAATTCTAAAGAAAACACACGCTTTGTAATTGAAAGACACTCAAAGCAAGAGACTAATCCTTCAAAACCAAACAAAGCAAAAGTGGTCAAAAGCAACTCAAAGGATGTCAAGCAGACTGTAAGTAGATTAATATAGGCTTCAAAAGTTCATTCGAGTTGTTCAAAGAAAAACTGGGTCATCAAAAGATGACAAGACCCAATCCAAAAATGTTTACAAACAAGTTCGTAGCCTAACAGTAGAGTACAGTGTGAGAATTAGGTATTCTCGCAGGCTAGACACTGGTAGAGTGTGAGAATTAGGTATTCTCGCAGGCTAGACACTAGAAGGGTGTGAGAAGTTCGCACTGAACTGAACAGTAGGGTGCGAACATCAATGATTCTTGCAAGCCACAGAGAGGTACAATGCGATAATGTCTCTAATCAAAGAAAATTTTGAAAAAGGACAGGGAATCTAAGTGAATTTCTAGAACCAAAGAGTCTGGATGGATGTCCCACAGACTCAGAAACCAGAAAACAAGCAATCAAAGGAAGGGAAACTAGACTAACTAGGAAACAATTCGTTCCCCAACGAAGTTGCCAATTTTGTTATTGGACTAATCGGTAGGTGCGGACAATAACAGATCTCCCTAGATCCACCTAGATCTAGAGAAAAACACACCAGAACATGACGCTTTCCTTAAGTTTTAGATATTGAATTTACTAACTAAAGAGGGATGAGTGACATACCATTTAAATGTCGCTTCCTTTCGCCATCACCATCCTAGCTCCCTTCCAATGCTCATACAATGATGAACCTGCAAAAATACGCAACCAACCAAAGTGATAGCAATAGTATAAACTCAATATAAACCTATGTATGTGATCAAGGAATCATACAATAAAACACAACAAGATTTATAGGAAAGAATCATATTACTGTATCATATTAAATGTGAAAGAGAGATTACAACCATGGCCTTGATGTCGTAAGTTCCCTTCCAACTGTCTTTTGCTCCCCACACACTTTCACTCCAAGAATTCTGAGAGCACAGATCTGATAGTATTCACAATCTATCTTGACAAAGGAAAAACTCAAAACCACTCTAACCAAGCTAATAATTCCAAGCCAAATCCAACTTAGCCAATCCCAAAAGCTCCAAGCTCTAAAGCTAACTTTCTCCATGAGAACTTCTCTTCTTTTATAAGTTGAAGAGGATAAGGTGAGGAGGTTAGGATGATCCCACTAAATAATGAAAGTGGGTAAGATCCAAACCATTCGGATGCCACCTCGCCATGGAAGTTTCTCCTTCTAGAATATTCGAGAAAATGCTTGTTTTTCCCACGTGTAAGCATTCTCGCACCCTGCCTATAGAGAAACCTGCAAACCTCTCGCAACCCAGCTATGGTGCAACCTGCGAGAATCAGGCATTCTCGCACCCTACCTATATAGCAACCTGCGAACTTCCTTTTTATAAGTTTTTTACAAAGGAAAATGCAACTTCTTTTCTCAGGAAAAGTTATTTTCCCTTCTCTCTTCAGGAACTCAGGCCACTGATCCCTCTGAAGGAAACATATAGGTTTACATCATTAACACTCATAGGGATGATGAAAATAATGTGTAACACACGACCTCTCTTCTAGCTTGTTATGCTAGGTTTGTTTTCTTTTTTACTTGTGTTTTCATGTTTTGGAATTGAAAATGGGTTGTAGAGACAACAATTGTTCGACACTTGAGTAAAACAAATGGAAATGATATGTAGGAAGATAGTGTTGGTACTTTCCATAGTGACAAATTCCTTGATAGCAGTATAGAGTGTCAAAAGGTCAATGATAAGATATTTACCATGGATTTGTCCAACATGATGTATAATAACGATAAGTTTGAAGAAATGAATGCGGAGAAATCTCATACAGGGAGAAGTGTGGGCGAAGGTTGTGTCGTATAAAAAGAAAATACAACAGTATGGAAAAATTCTAATGAAGAATGTTCATGCAACATCAGGCAAATTTTTTAGAAACACAAAATGTGAACAACTTGAGCTGTCTAATTTTACATTTATTGCATATTTAACTGGTATGATTTTTGTAACGAACCTTCTCGTTACGACGACGAACCTCTTATAACAAGTACACTTTTTTTTTTTGTATTATGTGTGCGCGTGTGTACAAGGGTAAAAAAAACACATTCGACTCTGCGTCGCCACCCGACGACGAACAAGATGCATACAACGACGAACACAAGATGACGACCTAAGACACACATCAAGTATCTGCATGCAATGAACGATAATAAATCGACAATTAAATAAGAATAACTAACTATCTGCCCTACCCTACAATGGTTGGGACCTCCAAGACACATAAGAAATGCTCAAGCCTAGGTTCCCATCGATTTTGACAATTTAAGGTCTCAGGGCTGGCGACTATTCTAAGGAACAAGGAGGTGTCTACATCTCGCCCGACATAGCAGACCAAGCAATCAAAAGTTTACCACCAAGTACAACAATAATTAAATGAACATCCACGTCCTCTACGGAAGGAGCGAGTCAGAAGGACTTCGACAACAACCAACCATTATTAAGACAAGGCATTATCAACAACTCAATTGGCATTAATTACAGATCAATTACTCCATTAATTTCCATCAGTTGACGAGTTACTAAGTCCAACCTTAAAAATAATGTAAATTCAATTAATTGCAAATCCCCATTTACTAAATCATAATAACTCATTGTACTTAATTCAAGGACATTACATTATATATATTTATCAATAACCATAAAAATTACAATAACATACCATAAAATAATAACAACATTACATTTATCACACTTACCTTGCAATAAGATAACAATCACATTACATCTTATATGTTATTATTAACAATAAAACTACAATAATATTACCATAAATGATAGCATCATTACATTTTATATTATAAAAACTTTGCAAATAAAATAATTATTTCCACCATCGTGGCCAGCCATATTGACTTATCACCCACTAAACCCTATTATTGACCTAGATTCACCAATGTTTGATTACTAGTCAACAAGAATAAGCTAACACAATTATCCACTAAACTTTCCTTCCACCCACATAAATCCACTTTGGATAAAGAAATGTCATCACCAAATATAGGACTATTATCAACATTGTTTACTTCATTTGGATCTTAGATCTTAGATCTATGGGTTGTAGGTGAACAAGGAATTTCTTCCACATGAACTAACTCCATGAGTGTTTATTTTATTAACCAGAGTGTGAACATTCTCCTTCTCTCCTTCTGAGTAGATTTTTATTCGGTGAGTCTAAGTTGAAATCTTTGGTAATGAAATATCTTCAATGTTTATAAAATTTGACTCACTTTCACCTTGTGTTTCATTTCCAGAATCGAAATATAATGGAACATATTCAAAATAATCTTTTCAATCTTTCTATAAATGAATATTAGCAAAACTATATATTTAGAGAGCATATAAATCAAATAATGGATTATTACTCTCAATGAAAATAATTTTTACAATCAACAACATAAGGTTCAAAAGGTCATAGTTAGTGAGGTCACAGTTTCCAGAAGTCTAATTTTCAAATGTCATAGTTCCAAGGTCAAATTTCCAAAGGTCATACCCGATGCCGAAAGGAAAAAATCAACAGCTAGAAAAATAACGTGGCAAGTGCATGCCAGAAATCAATGGGCACTTACGAGCGCATGCCGAAAATCACAAATCAAAGGGCAACAAAAAAACACAAATCAAAAAAGCAACTAACAACTGGCAACCATCAAAAGGCGATTGTCAGAAACCAAGAATCAAATTGGTAGTTTATCCTGACTGCATCATAGAGACACCCTTTCACCACCGTACACAACGCTACTTGCAGAGGTAGAGGCACAGGCAACTGATTTACAGTTCACAGAGGGAGGGTGAATCCAGCGTTTACAGAAACGTGACTCCACAAGTTTGCATAAATGAAATTTGCAAGATTTTAACACAGTTGCAGAGAAGAAAATTTCAGGATCTTAACATAGTTTACAGGGGCAAATTTGGGCAAAACTAACACAGTTGTCGAGTAGAAAATTTCCAGATTTTAACACAGTTTTGCAAGGGCGAATTTGGGCGATTTAATACATTCATTGTATGATATACGATTCAATTCCAATCGTAATGCGCCTTCCTCAGTGGATGCATCCATTAGAAGGGTGGAAGGTTGGAACATAGAAACCATAAACAGTTCACCCTTCTTCAATTGGCTTAACTCATACTGCATGCTTTCATATCCGGTGTTATTATATTCGTCTAATTAAGATTGAGGCCATTGTTTTTCCTTTGTTGAGTTTGTCTGCTACCAACGAAGGTTTTGGAGTACTGTATTACTGAGTTTGTTTGCTACCAACGAAGGTTTTGGCTACCCGGATAACCACAGCTTGAGCATGAGAGGGATACTACTAGAATCGTGTGTTTAATGTTTAATGGAGAGAAACGAGTGGTTCCTTATCCCAGTTTGATAATGAATTAAGAAATTCGTAATCAAGTTGTTCGTTTCCTTGTTGAAAAATAAATTTAAAAAGTAAATGCAGACCCAAAATAGATGACTTTTCCCATTCTGTCGGGATGCCAAGCAAACGTAGACAGGGATAAATTTAAACCCTATTCCTATCGGCAGGGATGCAGAAACTTAAGGATTGCCGGCACCAACGTATTCCTATCAATAAGAGTTGAAATCATTGTTCTCAAGTACTCGATGGCTTTAAAATAAACAATTTAATGACCAACAAATAGCATAATATGATCGCTGGTAAAGTAGGATTAAAGGAGTAACCAATAAAACTATTATTCAAATCTCAACACAACTAATTTCGTCATCATAAGGATTTATATACAAAGATTTAAACCAATTTTTTTTTCTTTTATTCTTAAACAAACAAACGCGCTTGTGTACCTATGACCGATGACGAATAACCCGAAGATGCTATCACGCGCTTGCGATCCGTCCGAATCCTTCTTGAGCTTCATCTAGATCCTGCTTACCGACTGTAGAGACTACACTGGTACCTCCCAGCCAACTCTAGGGGTACTCTTCTTCCCCCTTAGCCCCCCGAGCCGCAAAGGGGCCACACACTATCCAGAGGGTACGTCTAGCTCCCAGCTCACCTCGAAAGGTTGAGATACCACTCCTCTCCGAGCTGGGAAATCCCAACTCCCACAAGTAAATCAGTCAAGTCACTATTCCTGCAGTGTAATGTTATGCTAAAAACCCCTCCCCTTCTTCCTTCTCCTCCCTTTCTTTTGTAGAGTTTTAGAACTTCCATTCTTTCCCTAAATCTCATTTAATTTAAGTTTTAATAAAAATCTTCTAAAAATTCTCCTTCGTACAACTGTCATCCATCCCCCACATTCCTCCAATAATTATTTTCTTTAATTTATTAATTGTCTTATTTCCCTCACCCACCTAGAGTTACTCCTAAACTTACTCCTAGGTGTCCCTAGATTCCCTTACAGGTTTTAAAGGCTTTCCCTATTATGAAGTTGCTAATTTAGTTCAATTTAGAAGGTTCTTAAATGCATATTCTTTACTAAGTTGACGTCTCGCTTTTTACCATAAGTTCCCCTCTTTCCCTTTTTATGTTACCTCCATTCCCTAGTTTCCTAATTTTTTTTATAAGTCCCTCATTCCCCTTTTTATTTGAGCTAGAAATGACAGTTGTGCAATTTAACCTCTCTTTCCTTTTATTATAATTTAGTATCTTTTTTTTTTAACTATCAAAAGTTAAAATATTTATTTCTTCTTTAAATTTTATATCCAGCGATTTTATTTAATTTCTTACTCTCTTCATTTTACCCAAAAATTTATAAAGACCAAAGTTATTACTCAAGTGGTTTTTATTTTAACTTTTTTTTTTATTAATTTATTTTTATATAGATATTTTCTTAAGGGTAGACAAAATTTTACCCCTAGCGAAGTTTTAGACTTAGGACTTAGATTCTGAACTCGGCGACATTTTAATTAGGGAAATTGTTTTAAAATTTCTTAATGAGAGATTTGTCTTAGGGCCAGCTAGGTTCGTTCCTTTATCATCATCAATGTGACATGCCCTTCAGGATGCACTAGGTGCTCCAAGGGTGCCACTTTCCTCATCTGTTCCCTTGCGTGACGTGCCCTTTAGGATGCACTACGTGCTCCAAGGGTGCCACTCGCCTCTTGACTGATTGGAAGACATCAATAACTCATGGAGTCAACACTCCGCCAGGTGAACTTGTGGGAGACTAAGGGATTCTAAGGAATAAGGCCCCCACCTTATTGCGCGCCCCTTAGAATCATCGCGAGTGACTGTCACAGTCTGCCCTCGCGGCATCATGGGTCTTCTCGAACTAGGTAATCCTTAACCTACAGTTCGAGCCACGGTGGGAGTGCTAGTAGGTTGTGGCAGGGATGTTGTCCACACCTCTCCCTAAAATTCTCTGGTAGTCGTGTGTGGCCCCTTTACTCCATATGTGAGTCTGTTCGGCAAGATATCTTCAGCCTGCATCATCAACAAATCATGTCAGAACATATCCACATCATATCATCTAATCAGATGTACTAATATCACAGTAAAACAATCAAACCCCAATAGCACACTCTCTGACTCAATCCGGAATCCAAGGGGTTCCATCGATGCCTCTTCATCCTCAAGGTCCAAAACCTTGCACACTTAGCAAAACCGAGTCAATACATGTCTATGTCAATGCAGTAAAACAACATGTCAGCTACCCATAACGCATCATAATCAAAGTCAAATGTTTTAATAGCATAATAATCCAGATCACTTGCGAGCAAGTGTCCTCAAAGAATAAGTTCACTCAGTGTGACAGAGTTAGATGTTACATACACCCCCTCTTGGTCTAAACTTCATCCCAAAGTTTCACAGTACAAATGTCAAAGTAAATGTATCACAGTAACATATGTCTATCTATCAAACAAGAATGAGAACTATTGGCGCATATCATATGTGTCCTCCCAGGTCACCGAGTGTAGACTATAATTGTCCCACTAGACCTTGACCTGATCCACCATTCGACGTCATAGCTGTTGAACGCGTTGATCCAAGATGTGGACCAACTCAGTTGTGAGAACCCCCTCATCTGATACCCGCAAGGAACTCATGTCAATAACATGTGTAGGATCACTAATATAATATCTCAAAATAGATACGTGAAAAACATCCTGCATACGCCTCATATAATTAGGCAAGGCTAGTCGATAGGCCACGGGCCCCTTTCTCTCCAAAATCTTGAAGGGTCCCACAAACCTAGGAGAGAGTTTAGCTCCCTTCCCAAACTTGATCGAACTTTTATGTGGTTTAACCCGCAAGAAGACTCGATCGTCGACCTCGTAACTACGGTCGACTCGGTGCGCATCGGCATAACTCTTCTGTTGATCGTGCGCTTCCTTAATCCTTTGTCTTATGGTTTTCATTTTCTCTTCCAATTATTGGATCGCTTATGGTCCCACCAGGACCCTATCCTCAAGCCAATCCCAACTCAAAGGCGTCTGACATGATCATTCGTAAAGAAACTTGAAAGGCGCCATCTTAATGGTACTCTGGTAACTGTTGTTGTAAGTGAACTCCACTAGTGGCAAGAATTCTTCCCATCACCTTTGTTGGTCCATCACGTACATGCGCAACATGTCCTCCATGGTTTGGTTCATTCATTCAGTCTGCCTGTCAGTCTCCAGGTGATACGAAGTACTAAAGTTAAGTTGGGCTCCCAAGGCCTCTTGGAAACTCATCCAAAATCATCCAGTAAACATCGATCCTTGATCGGATATAATCTTCTTAGGCATGTTGTTCAGCCTCACAATCTCACTGATGAAAACTCTAGCTATGTCAGGTGCCTGATACGTTGTACACACAGGAATAAAGTGAGCACTCTTTGTCAGGGTGTCTACCACTACGAATATCGAGTCATGTCTCCTTGCCGTCAGTGGAAATCCAACAATAAAATCCATCGAAATAACCTCCCATTTTGATTCTGGAATGGAATGTGGTTGAAGTAATCCTGCTGGGTGTCTATGTTTAGCCTTTACCTGTTGACACTCTAGACATCTGGCCACATAGTTGACTATGTCGGCCTTCATTCCCTTCCAAAAGAATAAGGGTTTAAGGTCTACCCTCATCTTCGTGACTCCCAGGCGAGCCATGTAAACTGCTCTATGAGCCTCTCTTAGGATCAACATCCTCAACTCATCGTTTGGCAGTACGTAAATCCAAATTTTAAACCTCAATAAACCATCGCTATCAAATGAAATTCCGTCACATTGTGGTACCATCATTGCATTTTGTCCGATAAAACCATCGACCTCTTTGTACCAGTCGTCGTCATGCTGTAAAGTTAGAATCTTTTCATGTAGATTCATCTGAAGAGGCAACACTGAAAAGATGTGTGGCCTCCAACTCAAAGCATATGCCACTTGGTTCACTGTTCCCTTTATGTAAGTAATCTCAAAGTCATACTCACTAAACAATTATGACCAACACCATTGTCGCGTGTTCAGGCCGCTTTGCGTAAAAATGTGTTGTAGTCCACAATGATTAGTCTTTAGTTTAAATTTTCGTCCAACAAGGTAATGTCTCCAAACCTTCAAGGCATATACAATGGCTAATAACTCCAAATCGTGCATCGTGGAGTTCTCCTCGTGCCTTCTCAGTTTCCTCGAAATGTATGCAATCACTCGTTCGTCCTACATCAAGACTCCGCCTAAGACTTCCTTGGATGTGTCTATGCATACCAAGAATTCCACATCCATGTCAGGGAACTTTAGTATCGGCATTGTTGTCAACAACTCCTTAAGCCTCCGAAATGCTTCTGCCCATTTCTCGGTCCAAACAAACTTCTTGTTTTTCTTCTGCAATTCTATGATCGGATTTGCTATCTTCAAAAATCCCTCGACGAACCGTCAATAGTATCCTGTTAAACCCATGAAGCTACGCACTTCCGAGACATTCATAGGCATAGGACATTCCATAATAACCTCGAACTTGGCTAGCTCCACGGAGATGCCTTCGTCGGAGATGAAATGCCCTAAGTAGTGAATCCTTGATTGATAAAAAGAGCATTTGGACAATTTCTCTTACAATTTGTGCTCTTGTAGACACTGTAGTACCAAGCGCAAGTGCTCGTCATGCTCCTCCATTCTACAAGAGTAAATCAAAATATCATCAATGATCACTTGGATGAACTTGTCCAAGTACTTGCGGAACACCCCATTCATCAAACTCATAAATACCCCTGGGGCATTGGTCAGTCCAAATGGCAAAACAGTAAACTCATAATGTCCAAACCTTGTCTTAAAGGAGGTCTTAGAGACATCATCATCCTTGATCCGCAACTAGTGATACCATCACAAATCGATCTTGGAGAACACTGTCACACCCTTCATTTGATCGAACAGATCATCAATTCTCGACAATAGATATTGATTCTTGATCGTAGCCTTGTTCAATTGATGGTAGTCAATGAAAAGCCTCCACGATCTATCCTTATTTCGTATGAAAGTAATAGGTTCACCCCATGGTGACACACTAGGATGTATTAGTCCCAGGTCCAACAAATCCTTTAGTTGCATTTTCAACTCTTGTAACTCTGGAGTTGACATCCGATAAGGCATTCCTGCTGTCGGTTCAGTCCCCAGTTTTAGGTCTATGGTAAACTCCAATTCTCTCTCAGGTGGCATCCCAGGTAACTCTTCTGGAAACACATCTGCAAACTCTCTCACCACCGGAAGGTGTTCTAGACCTTCCGCTACTCCCTTCTCGTTTAACGCAAGGATCACATAAAGTTTTCACCCCTTGCGCATACTCTTCCATAGTTGTAAGGAAGAGATGAACCTCAGGGAAACTCCTTGGTTCCATCCTACAATCATATGTCTCTGTCCCTCGTCATCGACCAAGCTCAATCATTTTGTCTTACAGTTGAGTATCGCCTCATGCGATTCCCACCAGTCCATACCAATGACGACATCATAAGATCGTAAGATCGTGACATACAAGTTGGCCCTTGTGACAAACTCTCCTAGGTTAAGGATACATCCTGTAACCTTTCCTCCAACCTTCTGTTTTTCCCCTGAAGCAATCTTTACGAAGTTGAACTCATCCTGTTTGACTGCCTTTACCTTAATCCTTTTTAGCGCTACCCCAGAAATGAAACTCTCGATAGCACCGGGATCTTTCAAAATAATAAGGGTCTGGTCAGCAACGGTACCTGTCGTCTTGAGCACAGTCAATTGATGCTCTGCCTGGTGATTATTCATTGCTGCATGAATCCGATGGGCCTTGCCCATATCTCCCATGGTAGTGGGTCCTACTGATCCGGATGCTCTGGTCCTCTCCATAGGACAGTCGCACTAGTACTGTGGCTCCCCACACGTCCAACACCCCTTATTTATCCCAGAAGTCCTAGTACCTGAAGTAGAAGATGACGACCCATCAGCCTGGAACCCTGGACTGTTCTATTGAACATGCCTAAACTACTGCTATTGCGGGCGACGTTGCGGCTGATGTTGTGGTCCCCGATAAAGTGTCCGCTACTGAGGCATCAGTCGACGAGGTGTAGTAAATGTGGATCCCCTCTGGAAGCGACGATATCCCAATGTATGTCTCATTGGTGTCTGGTGCTGCTACATTCCAGATGAAACCTGCCCTGTTGGTCTCGTTGGAGTCTGGGTTTGACCCCCACTGATAAGCTCCTACTCTACTATGAGGGCCTTCTGGATGGCATCATGCAAGGTTTGAGGCATCAAAATTCTAACCTTTTCACGTAGGTTGTCGTTAAGTCCAAACACAAACCAGTTGACCTTAAGTTTTTCAGTGTTAAGATGCGGAGCGTACCGGAGCAGCTCCATAAAACAAGCCTCGTACTCGAGCACCGTATGACCTCCCTATCGTAAGGCATTGAACTCATTGAGCTGATGCTCAATGAATTCCTCTGAAAGGTACCTCTCTTGGAACCGTTCCTCGAATAGTTCCCATGACACGTCTTCGACAGCCATGTTCAGCTATGGTAGGAGCGTCTTCCACCATAGAAGAGCACTCCCCTTCAGTTGAAAGACCGCCATGTGGACCTTCATGTTGGAGATATAATAGAGAAGTGAGAACCACATTGCCATGTTCTCCAACCATGCCTCAATGGCTACACCATCCGAGGCACCAAAGAACTCAGGAAATTTGACCTTCTCGAGTTCACGGTGAATACTACCAATACCGACCGGAGTGCGCGGTGGAACCTCAACAGGTGTCGACGCTCTGGCCTCATCTCTGTCCAAATGGTTGATCAGTGCCTCGGACATGCGCTGAAAAGATCTCATCATTCCGACTACATCGCCAACTATTATCTGCTCCTGTCCAAGAACCTGTTCGTCTCCTTGGGGGTTACACCCCTTAGGCATGGATGCTACTGGGGGCGTCGCGCCTCCTCCCCTAGCACCCCATCATCTACCTCCACGACATCCTCTAACCATGATTACCTGCACGCACACAATCAACTTGATAAGCAACAGTATAATCAAATCATGTCAATGAAAGCCGTAGCGACCCCAAGCCGCGGGTTGAACCCGCTCTGATACCATATGTAACGAACCTTCTTGTTATGACAACGAACCTCTTATAACAAGTACAATTTTTTTTTTCTATTGTGTGTGTGAATGTGTACAAGGGTAAAAAAAACACATTCAACTCTGCATCGCCTCTCGACAATGAACAAGACGCATACAACGACGAACACAACATGACGACCTAAGACACACATCAAGTATCTGCATGCAATTAACGACAATCAATCGACAATTAAATAAGACTGACCAACTATCCGCCCTACCCTACAATGGTTAGGACCTCCAAGACACATAAGAAACACTCAAGCCCAGGTTCCCATCGATTTTGACCATTTAAGGTCTCAGGGCTGGCGATTGTTCTGAGGAACAAGGAGGTGTCTACATCCCGCCCGACACAACAAACCAAGCAATCAAAAGTTTACCACCAAGTACAACAATAATTAAATGAACATCCACGTCCTCTACGGAAGGCGCGAGTCAGAAGGACTTCGACACCAACCAACCATTATTAAGACAAGGCATTATCAACGACTCAATTGGCATTAATTACAGATCAATTAATCCATTAATTTCCATCAGTTGACGAGTTACTAAGTCCAACCTTAAAAATAATGTAAATTCAATTAATTGCAAATCCCCATTTACTAAATCATAATAACTCATTGTACTTAATTCAAGGACATTACATTATATATGTTTATCAATAACCATAAAATTACAATAACATACCATAAAATAATAACAACATTACATTTATCACACTTACCTTGCACTAAGATAACAATCACATTACATCTTATATGTTATTATTAACAATAAAACTACAATAATATTACCATAAATGATAACATCATTACATTTTATATTATAAAAACTTTGCAAATAAAATAACTATTTTCACCATCGTGGCCAACCATATTGACTTATCACCCACTAAACCCTATTATTGACCTAGATTCACCAATGTTTGATTACTAGTCAACAAGAATAAACTAACACAAGTATCCACTAAACTTTCCTTCCACCCATAGAAATCCACTTTGGATTAAGAAATGTCGTCACCAAATATAGGACTATTATCAACATTGTTTACTTCATTTGGATCTTAGATCTTAGATCTATGGGTTGTAAGTGAACACGGAATTTCTTCCACATGAACTAACTCCATGAGTGTTTATTTTATTAACCAAAGTGTGAACATTCTCCTTCTCTCCTTCTGAGTAGATTTTTAATCAGTGAGTCTAAGTTGAAATCTTTGGTAATGAAATATCTTCAATGTTTATAAAATTTGACTCACTTTCACCTTGTGTTTCATTTCCATAATCAGAATATAATGGAACATATTCAAAATAATCTTTTCAATCTTTCTATAAACGAATATTAGCAAAACTATATATTTAGAGAGCATATAAATCAAATAATGGATTATTACTCTCAATGAAAATAATTTTTACAATCAACAACATAAGGTTCACAAGGTCATAGTTAGTGAGGTCACAGTTTCCAAAAGTCTAATTTTCAAATGTCATAGTTCCAAGGTCAAATTTCCAAAGGTCATACCCGATGCCGAAAGGAAAAAATCAACAGCTAGAAAAATAACGCGGCGAGTGCATGCCAGAAATCAATGGGCACTTACGAGTGCATGCCGAAAATCGTGAATCAAAGGGAAACAAAAAAACACAAATCAAAAAAGAAACTAACAACTGGCAATTATCAAAAGGCGATTGTCAGAAACCAAGAATCAAATTGGAAGTTTATCCTGACCGCGTCATAGAGACACCCTTTCACCGCCGTACACAACACTACTTGCAGAGGTAGAGGCACATGCAACCGATTTACAGTTCACAGAGGGAGGGTGAATCCAACATTTACAGAAATGTGACTCCACAAGTTTGCAGAGACAAAATTTGCAAGATTTTAGCACAGTTGCAGAGAAGAAAATTTCAGGATCTTAACACAGTTTGCAGGGGCAAATTTGGGCGAAATTAACACAGTTGTCGAGTAGAAAATCTCCATATTTTAATATAGTTTTGCAAGGGCGAATTTGGGCGATTTAATACATTCACTGTATGATATATGATTCACTTCCAATCGTAATGTTCCTTCCTCAGTGGATGCGTCCATTAGAAAGGTGGAAGGTTGGAACATAGAAACCATAAACAATTCGCCCTTCTTCAATTGGCTTAACTCGTACTACACGTTTGCATATATGGTGTTCTTATATTCATCTAATTAAGATTGAGGCCACTATTTTTCCTTTTCTGAGTTTGTTTGCTACCAACGAAGGTTTTGGAGTACTGTATTACTGAGTTTGTTTGCTACCAACGAAGGTTTTTGCTACCCGGATAACCACAGCTTGATCGTGAGAGGGATACTACTAGAACTGTGCATTTAATGTTTAATGGAGAGCACCGGGTGGTTCCTTATCCCAGTTTGATAACAAATTAAGAAATTCATAATCAAGTTGTTGGTTTCCTTGCTGAAAAAGAAATTTAAAAAGTAAACGCAGACCCAAAATAGTTGACTTTTCCCATTTTGTCAGGATGCCAAGAAAACACAGACAGGAATAAATTTAGACCCTATTCCTATTGGCAGGGATGAGGAAACTTAAGGATTGTCAGCACCAACCTACTCCTATCAATAAGAGTTGAAATTGTTGTTCTCAAGTACTCGACGGCTTTAAAACAAACAATTTAATGACCAGCAAATAGCATAATGCGATCGCTGGTAAAGTAGGATTAAAGGAGTAACCAGTAAAAGTACTATTCAAATCTCAACACAACTTTCGTCATCATAAGGATTTATATACAAATATTTAAACCAATTTTTTTTTCTTTTATTCTTAAACAAACAAACACACTTTCATACCTGTGACCGACGAAGAATAACCCGAAGACGTTATCCCACACTTGTGCTCTGTCCAAATCCTGCTTCCGCTTCATCTAGATCCTGCTTGCCGACCATAGAGACTACACCAATACCTCCCAACCAACGCTAGGGGTACTTTGCTTCCACCTTAGCCCCCCGAGCCACAAAGGGGACACACACTATCCAGAGGGTACGTCTAGCTCCCAGCTCACCTCGCAAGGTTGAGCTACCACTCCTCTCCGAGGTCATAAATCCCAACTCCCACAAGTAAATCAGTCAAGTGACTATTCTTGCAACGTAACTTTACGCTAACAACCCCTCCCCTTCTTCCTTCTCCTCCCTTTCTTTTATAGAGTTTTATAACTTCCATTCTTTCCCTAAATCTAATTTAATTTAAGTTTAAAAAAAAATCTTCTAAAAATTCTCCTTCGTACAAGTGTCATCCATCCCCCACATTCCTCCAATAATTATTTTCTTTAATTTATTAATTGTCTTATATCCCTCACCCACCTAGAGTTACTCCTAAACTTACTCCTAGGTGTCCCTAGATTCCCTTACAAGTTTTAAAGGCTTTCCCTATTATGAAGTTTCTAATTTAGTTCAATTTAGAAGGTTCTTAAATGCAAATTCTTTACTAAGTTGACCTCCCACTTTTTACCATAAGTTCCTCTCTTTCCCTTTTTATGTTACCTCCATTCCCTAGTTTCCTAATTTTTTTATAAGTCCCTCATTCCCCTTTTTATTTGAGCTAGAAATAACAGTTGTGCAATTTAACCTCTCTTCCCTTTTATTATAATTTAGTATCTTCTTCTTTTTTTAACTATCAAAAGTTAAAATATTTATTTCTTCTTTAAATTTTATATCCACCAATTTTATTTAATTTCTTACTCTCTTCATTTTACCCAAAAATTTATGAAGACCAAAGTTATTACTCAAGTGATTTTTATTTTAACTTTTTTTTTTATTAATTTATTTTTGTATAGATATTTTCTTAAGGGTAGACAAAATTTTACCCCTAGCGAAGTTTTAGACTTAGGACTTAGATTCTGAATTGGGCGACATTTTAATTAGGGAAGTTTTTTTTTAATTTCTTAATGAGATATTTGTCTTAGGGCCATCTAGGTTCGTTCCTTTATCATCATGAATGTGATGTGCCCTTCAGGATGCACTAGGTGCTCCAAGGGTGCCACTCGCCTCATATGTTCCCTTGCGCGACGTGCGCTTTAGGACGCACTACGTGCTCCAAGGGTGCCACTCGCCTCTTGACTGATTGGTAGAAATCAATAACCCCTGGAGTCAACACTCCGCCAGGTGAACTTGTGGGAGACTAAGGGCTTATAAGGAATAACGCCCCCACCTTAGTGCGCACCCCTTAGAATCATCGCGAGAAACTATCACAGTCTTCCCTCGCAGCATCGTGGGTCCTCTCGAACTAGGTAATCGTTAACCTATAGTTCGAGCCACGGCGGGAGTGCTAGTATATTGTGGCAGGGCTGTTGTCCACACCTCTCCCTCAACCTCTCTGGTAGTCGTGTGTGGCCCCTTTACTCCATATGTGAGTCTGGTCGGCAAGCTATCGTCAGCCTGCATCATCAACAAATCATGTTAGAACATATCCACATCATATCATCTAATCGGATGTACTAATATCACAGTAAAACAATCAAACCCCAATAGCACACTCCCTGACTCAATTCGGAGTCCAAGGGGTTCCATCGATGCCTCTGCATCCTCAAGGTCCAAAACCCTGCGCACTCAGCAAAATCGAGTCAATAGAACATGTCTATGTCAATGCAGTAAAACAACATGTCAGCTACCCATAATGCATCATAATCAAAGTCAAATGTTTTAATAGCATAATAATCCGGATCACTTGTGAGCAAGTGTCCTCAAAGAATAAGTTCGCTCAGTGCGACAGAGCGAGATGTTACAATTTTCCATAAGAATTTCAATGAAAACAATAATAGAATGTGTTCTTTGAATAAGAATTAGATGGATTTTTGTTATGTATGTATATAGTTTAACATTTTCTGACAATATTCTCATGAGAAGAATTGAAAAGAACCAAGACATAGTTTGTACCATCTTGTGTGTATTTTGTTTCTATAATATTGTTGATGAGTTGAAAATGCTTATAGTTCCAGGTGGATATGTATCTTATATTTCTAATATGGAATATCAAGACTACACACAATGATGTGTACACATTTTTACCTTAAAGAAAGGTGTAGCTCAAAATATCCTCTTGGAAAAATCCTTTGAGACAAAGATCAAGGAAGTGATCACAAATTATTGTGAATATGTTAACAATAAATCACCCAAGAAAGATTTTTTTATGCCCTCCTCGGGACTAAAGTTTGTATTCCATGATCCAAAGGATATTTTCTCAACTACACATGGTATGTTAGCAAATGCTTCTGAGAAAAAGGCACAACCCGTTTTACAGATTTCACCAGAACATGTCCCAAAGATTGTCCTTTATGAGGGTCCTTTAGATATGTTCAAGTTACACGTGATTTACTTTGATCTCATTACTAGAAATGGAGTTCCTGAAAAATTAATTATTGTAGTCATGTTATTAATCCCTTCTAGCTACTTTGTAATTTTGAGCATTATGAGAAATGCAATAACGAGGATTGTCCATGGAAACATGTTAAAGACTACAACCTAACTCCTTATCAAGTTCTAGAACAACTAAATACTTACAGTAGTGATGATATGGATGGTTCATTTGGACATCAAGAGTTAACAAGTCACATAAATAAAGATTTACAAATATATAGTGAGGCAACAACAAAAGAGGCGAATGGGTCCTCAATTTCTTTGTAAAGTTACTGTAGAGAAATTTTCAGTGTCACGATGCTTGTTGCATCACAACACCAGCAACTATGGACTGAAAGTTCCAGTCTATCAAATTGGGCCACATCTTTTAAAAGTAGATAGTCCTATGGTGGGTACCCCGATAGCTTGCAACACTTGGTGTTTTTGAAAATTGGGTTCCTGCCAGTCCTTTATTACATTTGCAATTCAGAGACTTCTACCTTCATACATGCCATGTTTACACTGTGCAATGGTTAGGGAGTGGGTGCTTGGAAATAACAGTACCTAGTAATGTGGTGCAAAAGAGTGAATGGCATCTTGTCCTCCCATGAACTGAAAATGTTAACTTTGAAAATGGAAATTTTGTTACTGGAATTAAATGTCAAAGATTAGCATTACAACAACACATACAGGGAAATGAAACATGATTTTGGGAAAAAGAGAACATGCAATTGTTAGTATCCTTTGAACTCTGTAATTGTATGTTGTCCTAAGACAAGATACGGGAAACAATATACAAGGTCCAGGGTCTAGTCCAAAATTCTCAAGATGTATGTTCTTTATTTGCAATACAAATGATGCATTTCCTTTCCTCGCAATGGAGTTTTTTATTTTTACACGTTGTCAGGATCTGATTGGATGTTTTAGATAGATATATTATGTGTTTTCTATGTTTGCAAGTTTCTCTTTCTCATTATTAGGAGATTATTGTTTATTTCTCTGGATGACATGGTTATGGAAACAATTTGCAATTTGAAGTGACATTTCCCCAAATATTTATGTTTATCAAATTAAACAAAGAGCACACATTATACATTCATGAAGATGGCATAAATAAATATGTTTTCAACAAAATTATGGCATTCAAATATTGTCCGGTGATCATGAATTAACATATCACATATGTTGGTTGTGGAGCCTGATTATCTTCCTGATTTAGAAGTCTTTTACTTTCAACCGTGTTTATACCCCGTGAAGTATTTATACCCCAGAAGTATGTACACTCTTCCACACAGGGGAGTGCAGAGGGGGGGTACCCCCTCTACAGGGTCTGGGGGGGCTATCCCCTCGGCTGGGGGGTTTGGGGGCAAGCGGGCCCCCAGCGGGGGTTCGGGGGTGAAGCCCCTGAAGAAAAAACTGCCTTGTAAAAGTATATTGTAATTTCATTGTAAATCTGGACCGTTCATTATAAGGTTGCAGATCTAACGATAGAGATTATGTGAGGGTTTTTTTCCCTAGAAGGCAACCCTCTTTTATGAGGGAAATGTATTGCAGCTATGTATGTTGGGGAGTATTGTATTCTGAGAGAGGAGACTGTGAGAGAAAGAAGAGGAAGTTACAACAGGTTTTGTTGTAGGTTGTATCCCTTCATTTTGTTGGATAATAATAAAGAAAGGACCTAGCAGTTTCTCTGGTGGACGTAGCCCACATTGGGTGAACCATGTAAATCTGTGTCTCTCTTGTATTGTGTATCTTCTGTGTTTTGTTTCTGCATTTGTTTTATTTTATTGCTCCGCGGTCCTATTTTTCTAACAACCTCAACCATGAAAACAATGATAACATTCAAGGAATTCCACAGTACAAAATTATATTAAGGAAACCACTATGTTTCACATATCCCGCGATACTCAAAGATCATGAAAATATCAGTGTTTAAGGCCCAATTACAGTCGTGTATTAGATAATAGTGAGGATAGTGCAAAAATGATAATTAATGCATAGTTTCAACCATGGAAAAGTGAACAACATTATCAATATTCATGGGATATTCATCCTTGTGTGTTAGGTCAATTTGTTATAAAAAGAGATCAAATCCTTAGGGTAATATTCCAAACAGTAAGACAAATCACAAGTACCAACAATATTTATCCACACAAGTGAACATCATGTATATATTTTTTGTGTAAAGGAATGTACCAGTGGTAAGAATATGTGGTCTTTTAAGTGTGTTTAGATGTGTGTCATCAAATTTGTGTTAATAAATTATGTGCTCAAAGTCATTTTATGAAGAAAAAAAAAATATCTATTTAAACCATATTATGAGGCTTTATTCATTAAAATAACAAGGCAACCAATGGAATCATAACTGAAACACCAAGTTATTATGTCGAACATTAGGTCATTCTTATACCTCTTGCATCATCAATTCACTGGAGGGTTTACTCAAGATATTAGACGTGATTAAATATCGTCTATAAATGAAGTATTAAAACCAACTCAGCTTCATATGTAGATTTATGAAACCTCATTACAAGTGTTAGAGAAAACACATAACATCTCGTGCATTAGATGAGTTTAATTGTATATTTGTGCCATTAGATAAGTTATACTCTGGCCTTTAACCACAATTCTTGTTCAATTGATTTCCATCTATTCTTCCCTCTGCACATAGAAAACATGCCATAATAATCCATTCATTGGTGATTAGTTCAACTTTTAACACGGAAAGGTCTCATTAATGATTGGAAAGAGACCATCAATTTACAATATCTTTTACCATATAATATTCCAGTGAAGCGCATTGATCTTGTTTCCATAAAACGTTTTGTTCATTTTACAGTGGGTGCAAAGTCTACTTGCGAGGGTTTAAGGGAGAATCATGAATTTTGCATCCCTTGGGATGGGAATACTGTATGATAATGAGAAACAAACTCCCACTCAATTTCCCTTGATTTTGTAACCTTTCTAGAAGTCATCTTGAGAGCATGAATATTGTTGGTTGTTTTAATTGTCTTTTGAAAACAACTAAACTCCAATATTAATTATCAACCTGGGGTTCACATTGTTCTTTCAAAGTTATAGTGCAAAGTATATGCATACTATAAATTATAGTCACACATTGGTTGTCTTCTAATTCTTCAAATCATGTAGTCAATTTAATCTATTAAAAACTCTGTAATAACTAGAAATGAACTGAGCATTGAAATTCAAATGAGTATAGTGAAATAGAAACACAAGGCTAATTGATTTATGGAAAACACTGTATCTGATTAAGCAAGAATACCTTCAATAGTTCAAGTCTAAATCATACTTAAAAGCATTCAGAATTAAATACAATCACACAACCACTTAACACATTCAATAACTAGATCTAAGATAACAACACCTGCTTAGGAAAATGGTCCAAAATTCCATGAATATATGACTTGAAAAACTCAATAACTACGAACTACTATGGCACAATCAATTGGCAAATGACTTCGCTTTAAACTTCATTAATAAAATAAGACTATCTTCTAAAATTACAGCCTGAGCTTTGAAATCAGAATTCAACAAAATTATCTACCATTCTCTTCCATTGAACATGACTTCCTTTTATAATATCCTATCTAATTATATATAGAAAATGTTGACTTTGAACAAGCTTGTGAATAGTAAATATCTGCAAGTCGTTCTTAATAATCAGTTTATACAATAATAGATAATTGATAAATGCAAATAATTGAATTCTTGGAGACAAATCATAACCCTCGGATTATGTTCTGAATTAGTTATGCAAATATCATAAATCACAGCCCATAATCCGTCTTTTCCTTTTACCCATGGTTGTAGCAACCCGCGTCACTTGTACTTGTAGCACTCATACCTATAGCATACTTGTACCATTCTCATAGCATACTCGTAGCATACTTTTAGAGGCTTCAATGAACTTGTAGCATTATATTGCTTGCACCATCTATACTTCCATCTCATAAGTAAATCAAATAATACAATTTCACCTACATATTATCTACTCAAAAGACAAAGTATTGAGACATATGGGTGACCAAATACCTAATAATCATATTGTTGTTCCTGAGATTGTTCCCGACTGTTTAGGAACAATGTCAAGTCATCTCAAAACCTTTTTCTGACTACAATATGGCCCTTCCAATCAGAGGGGGATCCCTCATCAGATTAAAAATGTTGGTTGCTCAGTATCACCAAGTAGCATCCCTTATCGTTAAGCTCAGGTGCCAGATTTGGATGAATTAGAGAAAATGATAACTAGGTAGGATAAAAGACAGTATATTGGAAAATAGGTTGTAAACCTCTCAGATCATATGCCATAATCCATTGAGCATGGAGTCTCACTTGACAGAGCACAAAAGTTGATAAATGATAGGTGGAATAAGATAAGAATAACATAAAATATCAAACCTAATAGAGGGAAAAGCAATCTCTATTAGTCAAATATGAAGACGGTGGTTTTGTTGACTATCTGGAAAATGAATCCAACAAAAGAAAATCAAATGCGTGTAATAAAATATATTAGGATTATGGATAATATTGTATGAATAGAAGAGAATACTTCACCTCTACCTCATAAGGAATAATAATAAAGACTCGGGACCAGTCAATGCTCACAATATATATATATATATATATGGAAATATGAAATCTTTGAGCAATTCCTTTATAACTGTAACAATGGAGGTTGTACCAAAAAGTTACACTTCTAACCCTAACATTAATCTTACAACAAAAGTATAGAGCATAAATAGATATGGGCTTTTTGTCAGATAGTTGGCTTAGGTTGATGGACAATTGGTATGGATTTTTGGTTGTCATTGATGTCAACCATTGGAGAGTGATATTGTAGATTGATGTCAACCCTTGGATAAAGTCCAATAGCGAATTTGGTAGCACAAAGGTTTGGGTAATGGACCCAAGTTTGTTTGATGTATAATGGTATGAGTTTTAATATATTTGAAGGTAAAATTATTCTAGATGGGTAGTACATTTCATGCCATTCCCGATGGTATGTGGAACATCACATAACTCCTCATGGTTATAGAGTTATGGCCATGTGAAGTTGGATAACCCTCATGAGTCATCTAGAAGGCCCAAAAGGTCAAAGTGGTTTAAGATATTCTAGAAGGTAAATAATAAAGTGAAGTGATGAGTGTACTATAAGTCAAAGTGAATACAAAATAAATTATTTAAATAATAAAGTTAATGGAGAAATTACTAAGTGGACAAGTGGTTATAAGTGGGTTAGCCCTAAAATAAGGAAAGTGGGTTAAGATGGTTAAAAGGTAACCCCTTGAGGAAGCTACGTGAAAATATAAATAAAAGGAAAGGATCTCTCATTTTAAACACACTTAAGTATATTGAATATCTAAAGGTGACTGAGGTAACCAAGGGATATCTGAGTCGAATTTTAGAGGGAAGGTGAAGTAAATAAGGCCAAAATTCAAGGGAGGATAATTGTTTTTGATGATGCTTTCTAAGGTATGTTATTTACAGATCATCTCACCATTTTTGCAATAAATTTTTTTATAGAATGATTCAGACTGTGAAATTTGGAGGTCGTTGAAGAAACATATCCAAGTAGTTGTGGTACACATTTCATTTTGTGGGTCTTTGTATTTTTGGAGTTACACTCTGTGAAAGATAGGGTTTGTGGCCAGTCCTGAAACTAGTCTAAAACATGTGTTTCAGGTAAAAATGTCATAACTTCTTCATAACAAATCCAAATTTAGTAAGACCAGATGTGTTGGTTAGAGTGTAGTCTGTAGTATTCTTTGTACAATTTTCAAATCCATACAACAAATATTCCGTGCGTGGCACGCTCTACAAGTTTGCTCTCTAGAATAAGCCAGAATTCAACAAGGTATGCCATTTTTTCTATAACACTTTTTCTGAGAGGTTCCAAGTAGTGACACCTAGAGGAATTGCATAAAACACACTGAAGAACATTGTGTACTATTTTCATATCTTTATTCATTACAAGTACATAGTTATGATTATTTCAAGTTAGGGTTGTTGACTAATCCAAAACTAGTCATGTGAGACTAAAGTAAAGTTTGATGAAATGCTAGTCTCTTGTTGTTAAAGTTAAGGAAGGTTTGCAGGCATGTGATCATATACACCAGGTCTATTAAAGAGTTACAAATTAGATTTGGATGATGAAATTGATGAGGGCTTTTGGTTGAGGTACATGTTGGGTACATGGTTGAGACAAGTAGTTCATGAGTTGACACATACATGAGGTGTACAGTTGATGATGTTGGTACATCTTGATGAGTCATAGTTGATGAGTAGTTGATACATGATTGGTACATACTTGGTACATGGATGGAGGCGCTTGTTAGTAGTATTTTTGACACATGGTTTATGGATGATGTATCATATTGTTGGGCCCCAACAACTCCCCCTAAAGTTTTACAAAATTTAAAGGGCCCCCATTAGAATCTTGATAATTATAATGAGCTACATAATCAACCTTTTCAAATAGTTCCATACCTTGACTTGATTTGAGACAAACTTAAGACATTCACTATAGTATGAGACATTCATTACAAGAGTATATGTCAAAATTTAGAAACGAGTATAAAAATCTCAATTTAAACAAAAATGTTAATTCTTATCAATTGTTTACTTTCGTTTAAATTATGATTATGTGTTCTTTTTTTTGCTTATTAGCAAGTTTGACTATTTTGAATAATGTGTTCAATACTTCATCAAATAATATCTTGGTTGGTTTCTCATTTTCATAAAATCATTTGGTGATATTAATTAATAAAAAAAATTCTTCATTTTGCATCTCATTTCAAAATAATAATAATAATAATAATAATAATAATAATAATAATAATAATAATAAATTATCTATCATTTGTTTGATTTTGTCAAAAACCAAAATTAATGTTTTTCTCTTCTCCATTAACTTGAAGCTTCTAGAATTTTAAGATCATATTTGAAAGGAAATTATAAACAATGTTTGTTTATAACTTATAGTTAGTTTAAATTCATTTTTTATTTTATTGTTATGGATTTTGTTTTATTCACAATTTTTAGGTTTCCTTTTGTTTCACAGGTTTCTATTATCAGTTATTTGATATGAACCTGATCATGACTTGATTTTATTATCTAAATACGTTCAAGATGATTGATCCAAAAATAATATTGGATTGCTGCAAAAAACATTATGAGCAACAACAGATAAAATTTGGAAAGGCATCAAGATCAGACAGGCGATTTTGCAGGACTGATTGCAGCCAAACCGTGAGGAATTTGAAGAAATGGTTGAAAACCCATATCCCAAATGGACCCATTTAGTTTCCTCTGAGAAATTTTCCTAAAACAATGCACGATTGGAGAGATATTTGTGTATCTTTATCAGGTAAATTTCAGGTGGCGGAAATTATTAGTGATGTCGAGACTGTTCATTCATTTTATAAATATATGAGAAAGTTCAAAACCATGGGGATCGAAGAAATTGAGAGGAGGATTTTTATCCTTTCTCTTTTGTATATTATTGATTTTGTAAACTTTTTTTCTTTTCAAATGGAGTAACGGATGGTTGGAATCTTTAGGAGAATAGACGAGTATTTTCAAAGAAGAATATGAAATTCCAGGTTGCTTAATGAATTTTGTTTTGTGAGTAAAATGGTTTTATTTTCTTTATAATATATTCATATTCTTTGAATAATTGATTATGCATTGATTTAAATTAACTTTAGTCATTTTTAGCAATACATGGTTAATTGCTATCATTTATGTAATTTGTTTTTCAATCTTTAAGAGTCTATTATCCCAAAAATTCTTCTAGGACTATAGTATGGGCATGTGACTTTGAGAAAGAATATGGGAAAGCAATTCATCTTTGGCTTTAGACCTGTGTGATGTTTATTCCATTTCGTTCTTTCATTACTGTTGTATTATGAGAATATTATTATGGTTGATTTTAGCTTTAGTTTGTCATCATATGGTGTTTTCATACTGTTAAATGTTATATGTTGTCCATAATTTCTTATTCCATTTTTTAAGTGTGATTGATCTATCATTTGATTATTTTTGAATTTATTCTTAATGTTAAATGTTAGATAATATCAATATTCAGATCTGAGTTTTCTCTTAAATATTGATCATCCTAAGATCACAGGATTTTTAATTAGATGTTTTTTTGTTGTTATTAATTTATTCCAATATCAAATACTTATTTGAATGTATTCTGGAAGTGCTAGTATTGTTTTGTTATAGGTTTCCCTTAACAACAGTACAGGCAGGAGCTCATATAACACAAGAAGATAAACTCAGTTGATTGATCAATTAGAGATTAGTAGATGCATTTTTTTCTTTTATTTAGAGTTGTTTATGAATGAAACAATGATTACATTAATTAGCTTTGACTATTTTGTGTCACTGTTTCAATCGTATTCATTTAATATTTATTTGTTTAATATATTTAAAAAGAAACAAAAAGAAGTGTTGTTCATATTTGATTCAGAAACCTTATCAAACAATCATTTTCGCAAGATTTCATACAAACCTTGTAACCGGTATATAGATTGATTATATTCACATTTCTTTTTAATAAACATTAGTCATTAATATATCATTTGTTAGAATAATATATTTTAGGTTAGTTTCATTTCTTTTATTTTGTTTAGGAATTTATTTGGCTAACGGAGCCATTAAACCTGTCAGAATAGGTTACACCAAACGGCTTGGGTTATTTAGACAACCCTGGACCGGATCTATTCTTCTAGTTGACAGCATGTCAAATTTTCTCGTCAACAAATGGTGCTAGAAATAAGGTCGAGGTAAATTTAATGATTAAATGTTTTACCCCCCAACCTTTCATAATTCCATATTTATAAAATTTTCTTCTATGTCATCTTGAAATGCACTAGAAGGCAAACCAGACTGACAAGTTGACCTTGTAAGAGTCTTTGTTTTGAATGTATTTAATTCTCCATGGCTCCCCAAATCACTTTGTTGGAACATGCTTTCCACTTCTCATTACCTGATATTCCCAACAAGACAGTCTCTCTCTTGTCCAAACTCCCCTTTAATGGTGGGGGGGGTGTATCTACAAAATACCATCTTAACAAGTTTTGGTGTAAATGTATCAAGCATGATATTTCTAATTTAAAGGTTTTATGCAGATTGTTTGCTTTCACTTTCAAGGGGCGGATTAAACATTGATTTGAGTCTTTTCCAGCATATCACATTATTTATTGGTTTCAATTTGTAGATGAATTTTTAGATGTTTTTGAAAACTATGATTACAATCAATTATGTGAAGAATTTCAGACTTTACTGATCAATGGAAATTCATCTACAGAAGGATTTTCAACAAGAATCCATCATGTTCTCTGTAAATTTAATCTTGATGACATTTCATTTGTACTAAATCTCCTCTATGATTCTCTCATTCCTTTCATCCAGTCATATTCAATGGAAAATGATGAGTCAGTTACAAATCATATCACTCAATTGCGAGAAGAATTTTTTTTACAGGATGAGAAGAATCCATCCAAAAATTTTCAACGAGAAAGGGAGATAAAATATATTGAAAGGGTAAAATCATGAATATGGATAACACTTTCGTGACAATCAGGTCTCAAAAATTCCTAGCGGTAATTTTTGGGTCGAAAAAATGTTTCTAGGAATTTTTTCGGTCGAAAACATTTTCGACCGAAAATTTGCACATCAAATTGAACAGAGCCCTGACGACGCCCTTGAAATTCGTGTATAATGTTTTTCAGATGAATTATTTTCCTATAGTAAGCATATTTCGGCTGAAACGTTTATTTTTAACGGATTTCATTAAAAACTAGGTTTCAGTCAAAACATTATTTCGGCCGAAAACATGAAATTGGGACTGAAAACAAAAACCAGAGAATTGCCCCAAGATTACCTGAACTTCGAAGGTTGCGGACTCTTGCAAATACTGAGAATGTGGTTTCAAAAATGACACCATCATTTCCAAAATTGAATCTACTTTCAATTCCTATAATTTGTTTTCATTTTCTTTATTTTTATCTATTTTTATTTAATTTTTTAAAAAAATCATTGCATAATATTTTCAACAGACATTATGATTCAGTGAAATGAAATATAGGTATCTCTAAAAATATACAGTGAAAAATTTAGAAAAAAATATATTCATAATCCTTAAACTATTCTTTTCAAAAGGGTATATTTAAATTTTAGTTTTAAATAAAAATTAAGAGAGATACAAGATGTAGAAAAACATGGGTTTAACATCTGCAACGTTTTCATCTTGGTCAACTTCAAAAAATTCTAGAAATTATAATATTCATTCGTTAGATTCAAAATTATAATCATAATAAAATAGATTCTTTGTAGATTGTTGCAGTATATTTTGTTTCTTAAAAACATAAGTTTAATAATAAATACATTGTTGTATAAAAAAGTTACTTGTTATCATTCCTTTCATGTTTAAGGAACATACTGTTAAACAATTGTCAAATTGACATATCAAATCATGTTAAAACAAATTTGAAAAATAGTCATTGGAAAGCTAACAAAATTCTTCACAAGTTTTGTTTTTACTGTAAAGTGAAATTCTAAATAAAAAAAATATTTTTGTATGACGGAAGTTGAATAACTTGTGAAAATACATCTTTTTTTCTCATAAAACAAGCAAAAGTGTAACCCATCTTCATGATTTCACCCAAAAAGGTTCTTACTGAAAATCAAATTGGTTTTTCTTCTGAATCATTGTATACTCAGTCCTCGACCATCGTGGAAGAAGATTTTATGTTGGGTTAAGATGAATGTTCATATTCTTCTAACCCTTGCTATAATCAGTACTTAAATTCAGTTATTGAAGAACACTTAGGTGACGAAAATGATCTTAAGCATTCAACATTTCAATGAAACTGATAAGAGATGTAAATCTACAATTGGAAAAAGAAACCTTAAACCCTCATCTACAAAACATATGTAACATCTCGCTCTGGCGCACTAAGAAAACTTATTCTTTGAGGACACTTGCTCGCAAGTGATCTAGACTATTATGATATTAAAACATTTGTCCTTGATTATGATGCGTTATGATAGATGACATGATTGTTTGCACCCAATTCGTCACTGTGTGAGCAAATTATGAGTGCTTACATGCCCAGTTGGGCTCTGCTAGGCATGACAGCTGTGAGGTAAAAGGTTAGAAAGAGAAACTACAAAGCAATAAACTAAACTTAAACTAAAACTAATTAAAACTATGAGCATGTGAAAAAATGAAAAACAAATGTAAATGGACCAATATCACCAATGTATTAGCTGATCTTATTGATGAAATCCAAAGATACACAA
>ML812533.1:258153-270046 GCA_009831015.1 Picea engelmannii
TCCAAAGATACACAATGGAGAAAGAGGACTTGGGTCCCTTCCCTCTCCAATGGAAGGCTCTTGAGGCCCTCAACTGATTTCTCTCCTTACAAAGAAAAGATGGAAATGTGGGTGAAAGAACTCCAAGCTTATTCACTCAAGTGGGGGGTAAATAGCTTATGAAATGCAGCCTACAATGTGTGTTGCCAAAGAATGAGTCTTTAGCAATCTCAGCAGCATAACAATACAAATAATTCCTTGAGAAAATGGTGGTCATTCATGGCTTTTTATAGCCAAGCATTGGGTTATTATGTGGCCTCTTTTGAATGTGAAAAGGGGCTCTTTAGGGCACAATTGGGTCTTTGACCAACCCACCATGAGGATTGAGCTTGGATTTGGTGTCAAATCGACTTGGGAGCTGATCCATTAGTGGTTGGGAGGCCAACCAATTTTAATAAATGCGTCGTTTAACAGGCGCATGGGTTTTTCGCCCAACAGCCGCACCTCGTGCACGCAGGTGCGCCTTGTACGATGTTGTTACGCGTGCACGCGCGCGCGCCCATGTTCTGTAAAGCGCCTTTGAATTTTTGATCATTTGTATAGTTTTTTTACCCTTTTGCAATGCTGAGGAATTAATCCTGTGCCCTGAATGACTCTAGTCCTGTGTTGACGATGTGGAGTTCTTGTCACGCTGTGCGGATGAAATTTCAGTGATAACAGATGCCTCCTGATGGATGAGGTTAGGAGCAAAACGTATAGCCGAAATCCATCAATGTTTCTTTATGGAGAATGGTGTTGTAAGGGAGAGCCAGAATGAGACCGTGTAGAGCAATCCGTTGGAGAAGAAAGGAACCTGTAGTTCCCGACTTTCTACAAGGTGTGTAGCAATATACAAGTGTGTACAAACGAGGCGGGCATTCCCCATGCTCGTGTGATGTAAATCTAAAGAAAAAATGTCAGAAGTATTGGTGTAGACAACTGCAGCGCCCTCGGGGGCGGAATGATAAAGGCAGAAGACAATTCTGCGAAGGAACATACTCTGAACCAGTGGTAATAGTCACGGAAGTAAACAGCGACGGTGATGGGGGCATTGGTGGCCCGACCAAGTTCAGAGGTCTTCGGAAACTAATATGAAAAACTGCAATAGTCACAAAAGTAAGAACCACTGCAACATGAGAAAGTGTTGGCGTCGAATGTTATGGGGGTCAACGACGTCAGGGAGCAATGGTGTGTCCCCCTGTGCCGTCCGAGATCTCTCATTTGAATGGGAAATGAGAATCAAGATACTGTCGCCCTTTTGGAAAAGTGTGTTGATGTCGACAAAAGGAGGACGCGACTTCCAGAAGCAGAGGGCTCCGTGGAATCTACTGAGGTGAGGAGATGGCAAAGGTACATAGATGATGTCAAGAAGTGGTAAGACTTAAGACTTCCCTTGGTTGGAGGATGCATGATATAAGACATGGCCGCAACCGTGTTTGGCGAGATCAAGTGTCATGGGGACGACAAGATCGGGGATAAGATGTGCCAGAGGCGGGACAAGGTGAACAAATTCAGAGGACAAAGGTAAGTGACCGGGGTAATACTCCGAAGATATGGACGATGCCGTCAATGGAAAGTGAGAAGTAATGCTCCAACCAAGGGTGATATGGGTTGTGTGTGGCCAAAAAAGGAAAGTGGGTCGCTAACGGTGATGACAAAAGTAAAGACTGGAAATGAAGGCGTTTGTACAATAAATAATGAATAAATGTGGGGAATATGTACAAATACAGAAATGGGTGCCCCAATGTGAAATGAGTGGTCCAGTGAGGGCAGAAACTTCGGGAAAACTGATGACGGGTGGGGGCCCCATTGGCGAGTTTCTGTATGAGGTAGGTGAAATGAAGAGCGGTTTGTAGATGGGCAAACGGATGGTGGATGAGATGGTGGGTTTGTGATCCTGCGGAGGTGCAGGTAAAAAGAACATAACCATAAAGCAATGTGCTGGGAGTCCATATGGGAAGTTATCAAAATGAGGAGAAGAAGTATGTGGTTGATTCGCAACAGGATGACAGACTAATGGGACTCCCATCCCTAAAGGGAAAGAACAACATGAGTGTCATAAGTGCAAAAAGGTGTTATGAATGGGACAACTCATGTGGGTGAGAATGCTACCGGGTGACAATACTAAATATGCAACTGGAGGGGTGAGTACTGCAGAGCCGGGAATGGGTATCCTACAGGCCAATATCAGAGGGTGTGACTGGAGTGTAAATGCAATACAGTGGGAGAGACTACATGCCAGCGCTGAGTATATACCTGAAGGAAAGCTGTTGAGGGGTGATGATCAAGTACCTGCACACAGAACAACCAAATACCCAAAGTGAACAATATCCGAAAATAATACCAAATATGAACATGTTTGTAGATAAATGTGACAATGCGCGTGCGTACCTGGCCATGATGTGCAAAAAAGGTGCCCCGGGGGCACAGGGTAAAAAGTGTTCCAGGGACAGTCATGATGTAGGCGGCGGGACGCTGATCCCATGGCTGAAGACGGTTCGCAAAATGGATGCCATGGGCTCCCGGAATGGTGAGTGGAAGTTTGGCAAAAAACCCTATATATAGTTGTAGGGCCCACATTGCCACCTCATTTGTACCTGCTGCTTCAGTGAGTTCCAGAGCAGATCGAGAGGAGATTGAGCGATTGCGAGAGCACGAGGCATCTGTTTCTCGGTGTGCGAGTTTCAGGTTAGTGGTCTGAACATCCTGCATAGCTATAGGTTTCAAAATTTTGGGCAGGGTAGGTACGGGGGGTCGTACGGGAGGTTTAGGGGGGTTTTTTGCTAGGGGTGGGCCCCAATGCGCGGGCGACTCAGGGAAAGGCGCGCATGTGCGCGCGCCTGTTCACTGAATAAACGCGCATGAATGCGCGGGGGTAGGGGATTAAGGCGCGCCTTAGGGGCACGCATGTGGGGTAGACAGGCGCGCATGAGTGCGCGCCTGTGGATATGACAGGCGCGCATGAGTGTGCGCCTGTAAGTATAACAGGCGCACATGCATGCGCGCCTGTGGGTATAACAGGCGCACATGAGTGCGCGCCTGTGGGTATGACAGGCGCGCATGGGTGCGCGCCTGTGGGTAGTAAAACCGTGCCTTGGAGGCAAGGTTTCTGGGTAACAAAATTAGTTGATTTGATGGATTGGGTGATTTCCTAAGCTAATATAGGATTCTGGGTTGTGTGCAAATTGCGAGTAGGGACCATGGATGTGCGGTGGCATGAGAGAGACTGGGAATCACTACGAGAGGCGGTGACCAATGCACCACAGACAGAGTGAGTGGCAGTTCGGACGGCTTTAGAAACCAGTGGGTTGCTAAAGTTCTTTGAGTGCCTGTTGTTACGGGCGCAGGAGTATTTGCTCCAATTTCTGATTGAGATGTGGAGTCCCGATCGACACTGCTTCCTCGTGTGAGGAGAGAAGATCGCCTTCACTGCGATGTAGGACGTATACTTTCTGACAGGGCTCCCCTTCCGGGGGACACCGTTGCTGGCGGTGCCTGTGTTGCCGAGGGATGTTCAGCTGCGTATTGTCGCCGAGCAATACTGCTCGGGCGAGGATTACATGACCGGGACATCGGTGAGGATCAGTGGGATCAATGTTCTGCTTCATCGCTGTATAGAAACGATGATAGTACGGGTGTATGGGTTCCGAGCGCCTCACCGGATCAGTGGTGGGGAGTTGAGTTTGGTGGAGAGGGTAGTGGTGGGCCATGAGCGGTTCGCCTGGGGTTTGACCCTACATGCACATATGATTGAGCAGCTAGACCGTTGTTGGTCTACCGACAGGGGGGAGTTCGCATTTGGCTCCATCCTGGTGGCCTTCTTCTTGGAGAGGGTGCCGATGCTGCGCCCAAGGGTGCTACTGGAGGCACTAGGGGTACGAGAGCCGCGCTTGCAGCGGTGGTCGCAGATATTGGTTCACCACGGTGGTGGCGAAGGCGGGCACTACTTCACTGCGGAGGCAACGCAGATATGGCGGCAGATGCCGCAGGTCATTTTGCAGTTCCCCTATGCTGGGGTGGATTTCCGGGGGGACCCGGAGATGGTGTTGCCTCCTGGGGAGGTGTTCGACCGCAGAGGTATGTGATGTTTTTGTGTTTTGTGATTTATGTTATGTTGTTGATATACTAGTGCATATGTTTGATGTATAGACACTGATATCATTATTTGTTTTTTGTTTGGTGCATGTGCAGATTTGGCACCTCGTGGGCGCGAGGTGGAGCTGTATCGACCGCAGGTGCCGCGAGAGGGGAGACCTCTACGTGGAGAGAGGCGTCCACGAGACGAGGCTGCTGGGTGACTAGCAGGGGCCGAGAGACCGGCGCAGAGGCGCCGCTTTGATGACCCTGGTGCGGGGCCATCACATGCTCCGCCGGCGGCAGCCGGAGGAGAGCTAGAGGACTTACACCATCGTTTTGAGGCAGTGCTGCGGGATGTGCCTGAGGGCATGTGGACCCGCATCCAGGATGAGGGATTCCTGGAGCAGTGTGTAGGGTTACCGGCACCATGGCAAGGCCTAGTGCGGCGAGCAGCTATTGCGGATGCGATGACAAGTGGACGTCTGCCTCCAGGGCAGGAGGGTCCTGCAGGTGCTCCCCCACCACCGCCTGGGGCGGGTAGGGGTGGTCTACCACCTCCTCCTGAGGGAGGGGTAGCTGGGGGTGCGATAGAGGCACCCTGATTGTATGTATTGTGTACAGTGATTTTGATTAGGCTAGTGAGCCGATTTTTGTACCATGATGTGGCACGGGCCTGCGGGCCGATGTACTTTTTTGTGTATGTAAACATTTTGGATGGCCTAAGAGGCCCACGTATATATATATGAGTATACATGTTTCTAGACCCAAATTTTTGTGTTTACATATGTGTTTTTGGTTGATGTTTTATGATGATATCTATTCTATATGCTGTGACAGGATGTATGACGATGTGTATGTGTGTGTAGCTGGATGTGATATATGCCAATCTAACACCATGTTAGCTATTTCATCTATTATTTGATTCAATTCTCTTGGAATATGTGTAAATGTAATGGAATCAAAATTTCGAGTTAATAATCTAACCTGCAGGTATTTGCGAAAGAGGCACGGATCGCGTACACGGTACACATTGTTGAGTTGAAGAACGACCAGTTGAGAGTCGAGGAAAATGCTAAGGTGACGAATATGATGATGTTGGGCGTCGGTCAGGAGGCAATTGACAGCAGTGTATTCGGCTTGGTTATTGGTTGCTGGTCCTAAACATATGCCGTTGGAATGTAGCATTTCATGTGAAGGGGTGTAGAGAGCCCAAGCAGCCGAAGCGAGATTTTGTGTCCAATGGTTGGCGCCGTCAGCGTACCCAATGTGGTAAGCTGGTGGGGGTGGCATCTGTCAACAACACAAAGGATAGTTTAGATGAGGGGGTAGGGAAAAAAGATTAAAAACACTAAACAAGAAATAGTAACCTAAAGTAGCATGACTACTACTAAGCGTAAAATTTCTTGAGGTATAACCCATTGACGGGTTCTTTGAGCGTGAGGCCTTCGGGGGAGGCTAGGATGTATGCGCCTTTGGTGAGGCAATGTTGGATGATGTAAGGGCCATGCCAAAGTGATTTGAATTTGTCGTGGCCAAAGGTATCATGTGCGATATCATAGGCTAGGACAAGGTCACCTTCGCGAAATGATCGAAGGTTGACATGGCGATCAAAGGTAGCCTTGGATCGTTTTTTAGCTGCCTCGTTGTTCTGTAATGAGGATCGACGATCCTCATCCAGCGACTCCAAGTGCAGCAAGCGCTACTCCATGGGAGCAGTGTCAGGTAATAGCTCGATGGCGGTGTGAAGGGTGGGAATTTCGCACTCGATGGGAAGAGTTTCCTCGACCCCATGGACTAAGTGAAATGGCGTGAAACCCATGGCGGTCTTCACTGCTGTTCGATAAGCCCATAGCATGGAAAATAACATATGATGCCAATTGGTTTTGTGTTTATTAACCGTGCATTGTAACATGGTCTTGAGGACTTTGTTCACTACCTCGACCTGTCCGTTTGACTGAGGATAGTAAGGTGAGTCAAACTCATGAGAGAAGCCTAACCGAGATGAGAGCTCGATGAAGATATCATTCTCAAAATGTTTCCCATGATCGGAAACTAATTGGAGTGGTACTCCGAACCGGGATATGACGTGGTTGAAGAAAAAACGCGCTGCTGTGTCAGCGGTGTTGTTGAAGGTGGGAATAGCTTCAGCCCATTTGGTGAAGTAATCGATAGTGACAACAATGTATTTGTGACCATTGCTGGAGGGGGGATTACAAGTCATAAAGTCAATGCCCCATTTACAAAAGGGGCCTGCAATAATGACAGGGTGAAGAAGAGTGGGGGGAGCGCGGGCTTTGTTGGCATAGAGCTGACATTGCTCACAACGTCTCATGGCATGAATGCAATCATGAAACAGGGTAGGCCAAAAGTAACCGGCCCGGATAATCTTTTGAGCCGTGGCGATGCCTGAAATATGGCCCCCACAAGCGCCGCTGTGACAGTCGTTTAAGACTCTGTCGGCCTCGTCAATAGTCAGGCAACGACGCAGAATGGTGTCGACGCCCCGCTGATATAGAATGTCTCCAATGAGGAGATAGCGGGGGGGCTGATGGCGAATGCGTCGACGATCATCTCGTGATAGGTGGTTACCGAACTTTTGAGTTCGTAGGTAGACGAGAAGGTCACCATACCAAGGATCATCAGAAGCGATGTAAAAGAGATGTTCGTCGGGAAAGTCCGTATTGACGGGTGCACTGGGTGTGTCAGAGGGAAGGGTCATGACAAGTTCGGCAAGAACGAGGGCCTTCTTACTCTTTGGTGTCGAGATCTCGAGGTCATATTCCTAAAGGATAACGATCCATCGAGCGAATTTTCCGTTAACTTGGCGACGGCTGAGCAAATATTGCATAGGGTTGGAATCTATGACGACCTTGGTGGTGCGAAGCAGAATGTAATGGCGCAGTTTTTGGACTGTGAGGACAACTGCAAGAGCCAGTTTCTCTTCATGTTTGTACTTCAAGGGTGGTCCTGAGAGGTTCTTACTGACGTAGTAAATGACGTGTTCACGATTGTCATCTCCGAGATGGATGAGGACGCCGGCTACTGACACAGCTAATGCTGATACGTAGAGGATGTAGTCGCGATTGTAGTCAGGGGCACTAATCAGAGGTGCGTTGGAAAGCGCTGCTTTAAGCTCGTCAAACGACTGTTGGGCATAGTCGTCCCAATGAAAATGGATGTCGTGACGCAGTAAGCGAAGGAAACCATGTGCACGTATGGCGTAATCAGGAACAAAGCACCTGAGAAAGTTGGCTTTGCCCTGTAGACTCTGTAGTTGTCGCAAATTCCGAGGAGATGGAATTTCGGTGATGGCTTGGACCTTGAGGGGGTCTACGGTGATACCGCTTTGTGAAACAATAAAACTGAGAAGGCGCCCTGCGGTGACGCAGAACACACACTTGAGAGGGTTCAAGCGAATGTTGTACTGACGACACCATTGAAAGATGGTTCATAAATCATCGAGGTGTTGTGTGCGTTTCTTGGAGCGAGCAGTGAGGTCGTCCAAGTAGGCTAGGATGATTGCAGCCAGATTGTGGAAGATGTATGTCATGGCTCGCTGGAAAGTGGCGCTGACGTTTTTGAGGCCGAAGGGCATGACACGGTATGCAAACGTACCCCACGGGGTAATGAATGCAGTTTTATATTGATCGGCGGGGTGAATTTGAATTTGGTTATAACCAGAGAATCCATCCATGAAGGAGAGAGCCTCGTGGTCGGCACAATCATCGATGATCTGATCGATGAAGGGTGTTGGGAAGTTGTCTTTGGGACATGCATTGTTGAGATCGCGAAAGTCGGTGCAGACGCGAATAGAGCCCTGTTTTTTTTCGACGGGTACAGGGTTGGAAACCCAAGACGTATAAGCGATGGGGTAAATGAATCCGGTCGTACGTAATTTGTCAATTTCGGCATTGATAGCCGTGGCCTTGGATGGGTGTAGCGGTCGTTGTTTCTGGTGAACTGGTGTGATGTCGGGCCAGGTGTCGATGCGATGTTCGACAATAGAGGGGTCGATGCCAGGCATCTCCGTGTATGACCAGGTGAAGATATCCCTAAATTCCTGGAAGAGGGCTTTGTATGCAGTGATTTCCTCAAGAGTACAAGCAGCTTCTATGATGGTTTCTTCGACGATGCCCGGTTTAATGGAAATGTCGATTTTGATGGTGGGGGAAATGTTAGCCATATTTTCTTCTTCAAAAGCCTCGGGTGCAGGAATGGGATTGTTGAACCAATCGATAGGCCCTGATGGGATAAAATCTTTGGTTTCGACCGTGTAAATGGGATTGTGACTAGGAGGCATAAGGGCTTCTTGTGGAAGGAAGAGAGCACGATGATGTAACGCGTCCCAGGGAGAGTCTGGGCGTTGTATCTCTTCTAGTATGTCTTCATCGCATTGGAAACGACGGGAATATAATGGATCATGAGGAGTGATCTCTGTGACAGTGTGGTTGCCCCCTGCTGTAAAAACGGAGGATGAAATGCTAGGAGAGGGTGAGGGTTCACTCGACAAAAACCATATATTGAGGTACTGAGGGGTACCCATGGTGGTGGGATGGAGGGTCCCCGCAGGGGGATGGGCGGGAGAGTTGGGAGGGTTACGGGGTAAATCCTCAGATACACCATCTAAGAACCAAGGAGGTATTGGGAGTGCCTTAGGTTCTGGAGAAATGACATGGAGCTCTTCAAGTGGTGAAGATATGTCGATGATTACCTCTGTGGGTTGGTGAAGCAGGGCTAATTGACGTCGTCGATATTCGATAATCATCAGACATTGGTATGTGAAATGAGCCAATGAATCGCAAAGAGAGCAAGGGCATCGCATGCGTTCATTGACTGAAGTAGTGACATAGCGAATATCAGTGATAGGTGTTGTGGATGACGTCGCTGGGCGTGGATTGTTCTGAAAGTCTCAGCTTATGATAGCTAATGCCTGCCGAAAACGAGGCAGTGCTGGACAATGATGGGTGTAATGACCATACTCAGAACAGATGGCACATGCAAATTTTTTCTTCAACCCTTTACTACTGGAAGGTTGAGTGGTAGTAGTAGTAATGGGGGTTGAATTAGGGGGAATCAAATTCCTTAATTCCGGTAGTGATGGGCAGTTGTTGGTTTGGTGACCCTCTTTGTCACACAAGGCGCAAGGTGGTGATATGCGCGGAGGAAGTGGAGTTGTGGGCTCCTTCTTCGCTCTCCTGCCCCCAGCTGTAGCAGGGGGAATAGGAAGTATGGGAGTATTGGGTGTGAGGACGGGAATCGTCATCGGGAGGCCTTCCTATGGGGGAAGAGATGGGCGAGGGACCATCTCAGGCGGATGTAAATACCACACTGGGATGGCTAGCACCATGTTGGGTAGGGTGAGCGTTGCGGCTACTTGGAATGTTGCTATACCGGGTGGAGGGTAAAAGAAGGGAATTTGAGTGAGGGGTGGGGGAACTGTCTGCAAAATGGGACTAGACCCCTGAGGGGGGGGTGGTTCGTGGACTGTGGTGGTCGACGAGTTCGCAGGAGGCTCCTGTGGGAGTGGTGTTGCGACTGGTGAGACGTCAGGAATGACTGAAGCCTCCTGAGGAGGATGAACATCCTCCTGAAGCTTTTCTTTAGCGGAAATGACGCATACTTGGCTAGGGGGAAGGAGTGGTGGTGCTCCATGGTATGTCCCTAACAAGGATGGATCTTTGAAAATACCAGGACCCATCTCTATGAATGGATATACGTCTTTGTTTGAATGGATGAGAGGAAGGATGTTATCGAGATTGGCAGATGGGTTAGGTTCGTAATGTGTGACTTAGTCGATGGTCACTATCTTCCCGTTGTGGGGGAACATAATTTTCCGAAAGACGGATGATGCTACTGCCTTCATAGCATACATGTAGGTACGGCCAAACAAGATATTGTAATCAAGTGGAGCGTCGATAACTTCAATGTCTATCAGAATGGTTTTACCCCGAGTTCTACGGGGACATTTTGAAAAAGCCCTTCAGGAGATGATGGTCGTCCATCATAGGCTCGCAATGTGATGGCGGAGGGTAAGAGTTCTGGGGATCCAAGCTTCTGCCATACTATTTTGGACATGATGCATGTGGATGCCCCTTCGTCGATGATACACCGATGGATGGTGATGTTCCATATCTTGACTGGTATTTGAATAGCCACTGCGGTGGGAAGACGCGGTTCACAGCTATTGAGGTCAAAGGTGATGAGTCAAGTATCGGCAGGGTCGACGGCCCCCAAGGCGGAAAGTAGTGATTTCCGTTGTGTAGGATAGGTCTGGAGGACTTCCAGAACTGACATGGCAGTTGGGGATTGCGCTAATTCATCTACCAAGCTGTAGTTATGTGCGGCCCTAGCCTGTGGGTTGTGGACATTCCTGCGCAATGGGATGCGAGGGATGTGCAATGGTGGTTCGGAAGAAGGGCGAGGGATCATCAACGGGGGTCATGTTGGTGTAGGGTTTGTTTCTGAAGATGTGGGAGTAGACTCAGTTGTTGTAGGATACTGACGATTGCGTGTTTGCAAAAGAATTTCTTCCTCACTGGTGAGGAGAATTGTTCGTTCCACTGGATTGTTGGGATTATGGTATTGGCCCACCTGAGGTGGGGGATGTTGTGTATCCTGCTGGGTGTTTATGACACCTTGATGTGGGATAGGATTTTGCAGCACGGCGGGAGGGGGTTGTTGTGTATATTGTTGTTGTGCCTGTTGAGGGGTAGGTTGCGCAGGAGAAGGGGGAATACTCCCGGAGTCTTTTAACCTCTTGAAATCAGCGATCTATGGGCAATGGTGAGTGTAATGACCATATACGCCACAAAGAGAACAAGGGTGGATGGTTTTAACAGTGTTCCTCCCTTCGCATTTGTTGTCATTTCCCCCTTGGGGGTTTTGGTTCCCTTGGTTCAGGTTGCCCCCAGTGGGTGGATGCTGTGGGGGTTGATTCCCACATTGACCAGGATTGTTGTTGTTATTCCTGTTCCTTCCTTTCCTCCTGTTGTTGTTCAAAGGGTTAGTTGGGTTGGCTGTGTTCAACTGTTCAAAATTTTGGTACTGTTGAGCAGCAGAGGGTTGAACGAAGTTTACCCCCGCATGCGGATGTGGGGGAGACATGGGTTGTGGAGGACCTAGAAAGGGAAAGTATGGATTGTGTGGTGGTGTGGCTCCATAAGGTACAAAGGAAGGTGTGGCGCTTTCACTAGTACCGTAAGGTGATGTGGAGGGGGGACCACTTGTATTTGGAAGAGGTAGATGTATGGGAGGTGTCGGTGGCGGTCCACTAATGGGTGGAGGTGTAGCAACAGGGTATGGCTGTTGGTAAGGGGGTGGGGGGTAATAAGAAGTGCCCCCATAGGCTGGTGGGTATTGAGGGGTCCCATACATCGGTGGTGGTTGGGGTTGTGGACTATGATGCATGGTAGCACCAATTAGTCCGTCTGTTGAGTGAGACATCCCCGGTTTGTCCTGGCCAAATGGCACAGGTTTTGGAAGATCAGGAAGTACTGTGTACAAATATTCTGACTGTGCGTAAATGAGGTCATATTGTTGAGCCCTGCTGATGGCTTCTTATTCAGATTGTGGGAAGGTATAAGCGACATCCTTCCCGAGGAGAGAGACAAGTGATATAAGAAACCAATCAAGACATTGCTGCTTGGTAGTTTCTTCTTTACACAAACTACGTCGCCTACGCCACTCATGAATGTGGTCAGCAATGTGGGTGGCTGAGGACTGTTTGAAATTGGACAGTAGTTCTAGACCATTGTCATGTCGGATGGGTAATTGGAAGAAAGTTAAGAAGGCTTTGGCC
>ML812534.1:0-11688 GCA_009831015.1 Picea engelmannii
AATAGGTTTTAAATTAATTCATAAGGCTTGGATTGTTTGAATTCCTGTTAATATAGATAGATTCACGCGTGGTAGTTGAATTTCAATGAATTTAGTTGGTAGTCTGTAAGTTTAAAACCAGAACATAGAAGGAAGTCTGATTAGTTTTTATATCATTTACTTTTATGTAGGTCGGTTGAAGGAAATTGCAGAGTTAGTGACTTAGATTGAATTTATAGTTAGTGGATAATTAGTGAATTTGATTTAAGAGTTAGTTGTGATTTTGTATATTAAGAAATGACATCAGGATAGCGTAGATTAAATTTATCCTTATGGTACAATCTCATAGGATTTCCCTTTCGTAGGAAATAGATTTACACTTAAAAATAGAATAGAGTTGTTGTTAGTGTTCCGTACCCATTTCGCACTAGTTACTCTGTTTTGTACTTGTTCAACACTGTTATGATTATTTCAGTTAATTAGAAGTTAATCAGGTTTAATATTTCCTTTTTGAACAGTGAATTTTAAATCTTTATTTTTAGATCTAGATTCATAGAGTATTTCTCCACTAGCACCCACAACACTGTAGATGAATAAAGAATAGAAGAGAATTTGGTGATCAAGATTAAAACATTTCTTTCTGCATTTCTAATAGATAAATTGTGAATTAATAGATTATAGAATAGGAGAGGAGTTCTGATTAAAAGTTAAAATAGAATTTAAACGATTTCAAGGAAAGCTTAGAGTTATGTTTGGTATTTAAATTACATTTCTCTAGTTTGGCATAGATTAAATGGTTTGCTTAGCATTAGTTGTAGACAATGGATGGTTAAAATAGAATAGATGAAATTAATGGTTAAATATCCTTTCCTGCACTTTGAAAGTAGAGGGTTTTATAGATAGAGTAATTTGGCTTCTTTTGAATAGTTTTTAGAAAATTCTTCCCCGCACATATAGTGTAGCAGCTCTAAGATTACCAACCCTGGTCTGACAATTTAATGTTTTCAGGTCATTAGAAAAATGATATAATTTACCTGACATTTTTGGCGTCGTTGTCGAGGAGCTGTTTAAAAGGTAAGTTAGATAGTTGGCTTTATTATTTTTGATATGTTTAGTTTGGTGTGGTGTTTTCTAGAAGGTTGAAGGAGGAGGAGCTGCAAGATGGGAGGTACGAACCTACGCAATTTTTATCACAGGTTCATCCTAAAATCAATCTTATCTTTTTTTCTTTAGTTTTTAGTTTATTATGCTTTCATAAAAAACAAAAATTATTATTATTATTTTTTTTTTGTAATTTTCAGAAATAGTTTTCTATTTTTTATGCTTTTATAGGAATAGTTTCTTTAGTCTTTATTATTCTTTCATGAGAAATAGGGACGATAGGGGTAGATTTAGGGAGAATACAAAAAATCCAAAATATCCAAAATATCCAAAAGATCCAAAAAACATTTTTGGTGGGAAACATGGTGTAGTTACTACCTCTCCAGGAAGATATTCAGGTGACATTTTAAGAGGAGGAAGTTCTACACAAAAAGCAATAGAAACTGAAATCGAGATAGTAGCTGAGGAGACTATTGAAGGAAACATAGGATTAGAAGAAGAAACACCCGAAATTGGACTATAAGGTGACAATAAAATACCTGAAGAACTTCAATCAACACTGATTACACCTCTAAAACCAGGTGATACCACCTATTCTAGAAAACAACTTCCTGGTGATCCAAATTGGGTTGATTTAGTTAATCCTGAGAGAGTGCAATTTCTTCTTGAGAACATTAATCCTATAGTTTCACAGGTAGATACCACAATCATTGGAGAAAAAGTAATAGGATCCTCGGACAATCCATTTATACAATTGGGGGATAAATATTCTGTTAGACGGAACCCCATTGCAAAAGAGGAAAGGTGGGATTTCACGCCTTCCCCGAAGAAAGATCGAATTGCATATACAATCTCCGGTCAAAATTTTAACAGAACTGAGAGGGAAAGAGAAAGGGAAAGAGAAATGGAGAGAAGAGAGGGAGAAGAACCTCATAATGAGCATGAGGAGGAAGAACAAGCAGAAAATGAACCGAGACTAGAACCTACCTTTGGATTCCCAATCTTGGATCTAGTTCAAAATATCAATATGAAAAGTATTCCACCCTCTGCACTACTGACCTTTTATGGGAAAAGTAGTGAAGATCCAGATGTCTTCCTTTTTGAGTTTGATATTCTCTGCAAAAGCTACAACTATCTACAGGATGCACATAAGTTGAAGTTGTTTCCTGCAACTCTAAAGGATTCTGCATTATGATAGTTTATGGGTTTAGGAGAGTACAGTATTAGATCTTGGGAGGATATGAAAGCGACATTTTTAAAGAAATACCAAGACTACTGTAGACCCAAGGATTCTCGAAATGATATTTTCAAAATGCAACAACATGATGAAGAGAGTCTCGAGGATTTCCTAGAAAGGTTTATATATATTCTCCAAAAATCAAAATATAATGGTCTCCAAGATGAAGCCATCAAAACTCTTTTCTTAAAATAAGTTTTGGAAGAATATATAGATACTCTTAATCTAATGGCTTCAAGGGACATCTACCAGAAAAAATTCAAAGAAATTGGTGAGTTATGTAGAACCTATTCGAGAAGTAAGGGGAAAACAATAAAGAGTGTGAGAGAACCTTTAATAGAAACACTAAAGCCACTACCTCTGGAGGAGTTACTAGGAGTGAACTAGGCAATCTTCTGGAAAATTTCAAAACTGATATCCTTAGTACCATTGGATCTCAGTTAGACACTCTTAAAATTAAGAAAAAGCAGGAAGATGAAGACCTTGTATTAGGCATATATTGTCCCAGATGTAGGAAAATACATCCTCGATGGGAATGTCCTTTGGATAATATTTCTGTATGTGGAATTTGTACTGATAACCATGAAACAGAGGATTGCCCATCATTACCTGGGTTACAAGCTATATACAAGGGAGGGGAGGCTCTAGAATCATCATATCCACCTAGGAGGCCATGGCAACCTAGGAATAAAAACATGTATCAGGATCCAACCCCACAACCTTCCAATTATTACCCCCTTTTTCAACAACAACAACAACCTCAACAACAACAATGGAATTGGCCAAATTGGCCACCGCAAAATGTATCTACTCCACAACCTTGGGATTGGCGAGGGCATAATTATGGAAGTAATCAACAACCTGCAGTACCGATGCCTCCAAACCCAAATACTCAGTACCCTCTCAATATGCAGCAACTATTGCCTGGATTTATTCCACCACCACTACCACCAATTCCACAAAATTCACAACAATTTCGCACTCACAACCCTCCTCGACCTACCATATTACCCGTTCAACCCATTCCAAATCCTAATAATAGACCACCTTAGCCTCTCAATAATGCTGATTTTCAAAAATTTCCAGCTTACACCATCGCTCCCATCCCCATACAAGAAATTCAGTTGAGATCCCGGAAGGTGTTAAATAAAACTCCACCAATAAGAAGGACATCTCCTACAGTTATTATTCAAGAATAAGAGGAGGAAACTCCTGATGAATTACCAAATGAAGAAACCTTGGAAGATGTCATTATTCTGAAAAGTCAATCATCTAATCCTCAACAAATTATACAAACTCAGATTCCTCGAACACCTCCTTTTCCTGAGAGGTTGATTATTGAAAAAATAATTGTTCGACCTGAGTTTGATATCATGAATGAATTGAGAAATGTTTGTGTTAAGATTCCACTGCTACAAGCAATAAGGGATGTTCCGATCTATGTGAAAACCATCAGGGAACTTTGCATTAAGAAACCTGGTTGGAAACAAAAAGACCCCCCTACTATACATCTCATGGGACAGTTATCAGATTATATCTCTAAATCACCTAAAATTGTGAAGTATGCCAACTCGGGAAATCCAATAGTAACTGTATCTATCAATAATATTTCTGTTGGTAATAATTTAGTGGATTTGGGTGCAGCTATTAACATAATGACCATCAATACTGTTGAGTGGTTACATTTGAGCCATCTCCTTCGCCCTACTCCCACAGTTCTCGAACTTGTTGATAGAACAACTGTCAAACCTGTTGGGATTTTATATGACATCCTGGTCACATTATCTTCATGGGAATATCCTATGGAATTCATGATTATTCAATCAAAGGATCCCATGAAAGGTCATCCAATTATTTTGGGAAGACCTTGGTTGGCTACAACCAATGCTTTCATAGGGTGTCGTGGAGGAGATATGTTTATTTCAAAAGGAGTTTCTTCACAAAAGCTCACTTTATATCCACCAACTCAACCAATTTCTGAAGACTTATGATGGTTAACATGTCCCTATAATGAGGATGATTTGGAAGAACCCTTGTTTTCCGTTGATGAGTTTTTAGCTCTTCAAGAACCAATAGAAGATAATATCTTGAGCCAGTTTCTGTTAGTAACAGAAAATGTGGAATTTCCACAAACATATTCTCAATACGATCAAGTTTTTAATGAGGAATTCCAGGAACAGAGTGAGTCATTTACTTCATTCTCATCATCTATGGTTTTTATGATTGATGAACATTTAGGGTCATCCACTATTCCAATCAAGATTGGTTCAGGAAAAAGCTTGTATATTAATTCTGGATTAAGTCCAAATCAACAGAAGCGATTAACAAGAGTTTTAAAAGAACAATCAGGGGCATTCACATGGGAGTATACTGATATGAGAGGAGTGCACCCTGATACTTTTATTCACCATATCTATACTCAATCTGAAATAATACCAGTAAGACAACCACAAAGACGAATGAATCCCATCCTGAAGGACTTTGTAAAGGAAGAATTACAAAAATTACTAAATGCGGGATTCATCTATCCAATTTCTGATAGTAAATGGGTGTCACCTCTTGTGGTGGTGCCTAAGAAAGTAACAGGGAAGTGGAGGATGTGTGTGGACTTTAGGGAACTCAATAAGGAAACCTTGAAGGACTATTTCCCTTTACCTTTCATAGATCAGGTCTTAGATACTTTGTCAGGAAAGAAATACTTTACTTTTTCTGGATGGATATAGTGGGTATAATTAGATCCAAATTTCTTCAGAAGACCATGATAAGACAACTTTCACAAGTCCATGGGGTACCTATGCTTATAGGGTGCTACCATTCATATTATGTAATGCTCCTACCACATTTCAAAGAGCAGTCCTGGGAATTTTTTCTGATTTGATCCATGATTGTGTGGAAGTCTATATGGACGATTTTACTGTGTATGGAAACACCTTTGAAGAAGCCCTGAACAACTTGGAAAATTTTTTAATTCATTGTCAGGAAACAAACTTGGCCCTCAGTCATGAGAAGTGTAAGATGCTATTAACTGAAGGGATAGTCTTAGGTCACCATTTATCCTCAGAAGGAATCAAAGTAGACCCAGCCAAAATTGATGTTATTGTCAACCTTTCACCACTAAAAACTCAAAAGGAGGTGAGGATTTTTCTAGGCCATGTTGGGTATTATTGTCGATATATTGAGAATTTTACAAAGACAGCAGGTCCTATGTTCAAATCACTGACAAAAGATGTAGAATTTTGTTGGGATGATAATTGTCAACTTGCTTTTGAGACTTTAAAAGAAAAATTGTCCACGGCACCAATCTTAAGAGGACCAAATTGGTCTCTTCCTTTCCATATTTCCATGGATGCCTCAGACACTGCCTTAGGAGGAGTACTCAGACAAAAAGAAAACCAACAAAATTATGCCATCTACTTTACTAGCAAGAACTTAACTCCTCCCAAATTGAATTATATTGTGACAGAGAAGGAATTTTTGGTTGCCGTTCATGCCATCAATAAGTTTTGACATTACATCACTGAGTATGAAGTTTTTGTACATACCGACCATTCTGCTATTAGATTTTTTATGAACAAACCAATTACTACCAGAAGGATTACATGATGGCTTTTGTTACTTCAAGAATTTAATGTCACTATAGTTGATCGGCCAGGAAAAGAAAATTTAGTTGCGGATTTTCTTTCTCGAATTCCTCAAGACAGTAATGACATTCCAGTGAATGATAATTTCTCTAATGAACATTTATTTGCAGTAGCTATTAAGACCCCATGGTTTGCAGACACAACAAACTATTTAGCTACAACGAGATTGACAACTCATTTTTCATCACCACAAAAGAGAAGGATTGTCCAACATAGTGCTTATTACTCCTGGGTAGGCAGTGATATTTTCTATACAAGTCGTTATATGATCATTAGGAGATGTGTTCGAGAAGATGAGATTCCTGATATCCTTCAGGCCTGTCATGAAGGACCATGTGGAGGACACTTCTTTGATAAGAGAACATCATATAAAGTCTTACAATTAGGATATTACTGGCTGACACTGTTTAAGGATGCAACAAAATATGTAAGAAGTTGCGATAGTTTTCAAAGGATGGGGAGACCTACTGTAGCAGATGAGATTCCCTTACGACCTCAGGTTGTGATTGAACCATTTGAGAAATGGGCACTTGATTTTGTAGGACCAATTTCCCCAATGTCTAGAAAGAAGAAGTACATCTTGGTTTGTACAGATTTTGTGACCAAGCGGGTAGAGGCAAAATCCTTATATCGAGCAACTGAGAAATCAGTGGTCAAATTTATTTATGAAGATATCTTTACCTGCTTCGGTGTTCCACGAGAAATTGTTACTGACCAAGGTGATCAATTCACCTCTAAACTAATGAAGGAGCTCACAGATAAATATGGGATAAAACACTATAAGTCTTCCCCATATCATCCGCAAGCCAATGGGCAAGTGGAATCCACGAATAAAGTTTTAGAAGCTATTTTGACCAAGACAATACATTTACACCATAAATATTGGGCAGATAGACTTCCAAAGGCTTTGTGGGCATATAGGACTACATGGCGAAACACCACTGGTCATACCCCTTACGAACTGGTATATGGTAAGCAAATTCTCCTTCCCATAGAATTTCAGATTCATACCTTCCGTATAGCAACAGCATTGGGTTTAAATTTGGATGAGGCATAGAAACAACGGGTTATGAAATTGAATGAATTAGATGAAATCAAACAAGATTCCATTCAACGAATTATTTTAGTTCAAAATCAACGAAGTAAATGGCACAATAAGTTTATTAAAAAGAAGCATTTTCAACCCGGTGTCTGGGCTTTATTATTTGATTCAAGGTACAAAACTTTTAAGGGAAAACTTACAACACGTTGGTTAGGACCTTATGAAGTCGAGACCATTTTTGACAACAGTTCCATTAAGATTAAGACCATTGATGACTCACAAAATTCTTTCGTAGTAAATGGACATCGACTGAGAATTTATCATAAACCTCTATCCAAAGATGGTTTCATTCAGGATATATTGAAACAAACAGAAATGGAGTTAGTAAGAGAAGAGCCTTCCTCTTCTCTTGTTACTCCTTGATTCTTTTTCCTTCTTAAATCTGAATGAAATATATATATAAAAAAAATCTTAAAATTAAAAAAAAAAAAAATGATAAAAGTTTTTTCTCTTGTCTATATAGTTTTTTTTTTCTTGTATTATTTGATTTGTTTTTAAGTTTTGCGGGATTGAGGCAGGTACAAAATGGAAGCATCTTTATTTTTCGCAACAGGTAAGAAGGTAAGATTGTTTATTTTGTGAAAACATTTTATAATACTTCCATATTGTCTTGCTTTAATCTAATAAATTTTGAGCTTGTTTGCTTCCTTTGTTGCTCATTAAAGTATGAGAGGAGCATCTATCGGGTATAGGCTTATTCCTTTTTTGGACCTGGTAGATTATTACGGGAAAGAAACCCCCTGGAGTCTTCTTTTAGGTATTTTTCAGACTCTCAAAATGTGAAAAAGCAACGAGCGATAACTAACTTGGGCTCGTAAAATCCACAAGTAAGTGATTATTGTTCCACCAAATCATTTTCTGCAAATTTTTATATTTGCACTTGAGTTGGATGATGTGGGATACATTAAGGTCCACCTTCCAACAAGTCTCACTCCATCGACATCAACACCTTATCTGGAGATGAGGCTAGAGACTATTTAGTACCCTGGAATCTGCATGCCTTAATGGCAGATCTTCTTGCTAACAACCATGGGAATATATTAATGTCTCTTGGTTGATAGATATTACAGGTGACTCGACATCAGAATATCTATTCATACCTGTTAAGATGTACTACAGGTACCTTGAGGCCCATTGACATTAATGGTGGGTCCTCTCGCATTGGTTAAGAACATACATTAATGGTTGGTAATCCAATGACTTCTTTTTGTGTTCAACTTCAAAACGTTTATTCACACAATAAAGATTTGTACCACGGGTAAAATCTTTGAAGCTATTGCAGATTTGATGATTTGGTTGATTCCTCTTTGAAATAAAATGAGGACAGGTTCAGAGTTAGTCAGAGATGTGTTTGCTCCAAAATGGGAAATTTTTCTGCACCTCAGCAGGTTTGGGATACTTGTCCAGTTGCAGTTGGTTTTCAGTTACATAGCTTGGAGATCGGTGTTTGGCTAGAGATCACTCTGTTCAAATTGTTCTCACTGGAGTTATTGTTCATCTTATTTCAACATTTTTCCAGTTTATGTTTCGTACCAGTTTGGTACCGGTTTCGCACCAGTTTATTTCAACACTCTTTCAGTACTTGTTTTGTACCAGTTCCGTACCTATCTGGTGCTCAATCAGTTTACTCATGAGAAAGAATAATATCAGTTCCATCCAAGAAAAACATCAGATTGGTTTCAAAAGGATCCGAGGGCACTTTGTTGCAGATAATTTTTCAGCTGTATGATTCATTAAAATCAAAGGAGAAACAAGGAGAGATTTAATAATGTCTCTGTACCAGCGTAGCTGGGACAGAGGCATTGTGGTTAGCAGGAGACATCTATGGAAAAGGGATACACTCAGGCTCTGATCTTCAACACCTGTTACAAAACATGAAAACAATAAGTAATGGATGAGGTATGTGCTTCTTTAGTTAATCATTCAAATGATTAATACATTTAAATTTATTAAATGAATGATCGATTGCCGCCATCCTTCCATAACGAGATTTAGCCTTTGATAAAATGATTGCACATGCCCTCTCTTGATAATGATTTTATCCTTACCATGTGGTGCGTTCTCTCCATTACTCTCACACTTTTTCAGACATGTACTCTTTGTACCTTGAGACGCTCCACTTATGATGAATCCTCATGAACATTATCTATCCCAAGATTTTATATAAACTTTTCCATGATTGACATCGTATCTCTGCAACCACCATTATCTCTGCATGATTTTGGTAATGTACTTTCTGGTACTTCGGGATGGTTAATTAATGATGAAAATGTTTGATCAACCACACATAATGATGCCTGCGGATGTTTTACCTCTTTTGAGACAGTGTTTAACCCTGTCGTGCATAATGTTTTTTCCCTTATCCATTCTCAGCCTGACCTGCATAATTTGTTGTCTTACCTTCACCTTTGTACCCGTAAACATGGTAGCTAGTCGGCATGAATCAGATAGTCCGGCCAAGATTGCTTCCTCGCTGGAATTTTGAGATACCAAGCACATTTTTGAAGCCACAGGATGGATGCCCTTTCTGGAGAAATTTGATGGATATAATACAGAGATTTCTCTGCAATTTGCTAAGAACTTTGATGGGCATCGCACTATTATCAAAGGCCTCGAATTGGTAATTACAGAGAGTCTTATCAGTCGGGCAGTGGGTCTGCCATGCACAGGGGAAAGATGGTGTAAAGGAAAACCAATTGCGAAGGATATTTTTAATTAGCTGTTGATTCATGAATTCAAGGATGCTTACTGGTCAAGAGGCATTCCTAAAACCTGGTTGTCAGGCTTATGGGGTAAGGTTATGTATATTTTGCAAAAAATTGTCACCTGTGAAGGACGTTTTGATACTTTATATATATATCATGCTAATTTGTTACTACATCTGGAAGGAACTGCCCCCTATGAACATTCTTTATTATCTGCTCCAAACCATGGGAAAAATGGCAAACCAGGTTTAGAAGAGTACAAATAACCCTAAGGGTAGTTTGTCTCAGCATGGGTTAATTAAAATTCTTGTTTCATTTGCTTTGGAAGCCAAAGATTTAACCTGGGAAGGATGTCTTCAAGGGAATTTTAAACCTGGTAAATCTAAGAAGTCGGGTTCAAAGTCGAAACTCAGTAAGGCTACAATTTATCTAATAGACATACTTGGCTTCAGTCTGCCTCTGAATTACTTGAATCCCCTGCATATATTAATCCTGAAAGACATGGAACAAAGAAAAAGCATGATATTACTGAACCAGAAACACCCTCTGAAAGTAAAAAGTGGTCGAGAGTGCTATTCTCCCCTGATACCTCTGAAGCTCCAGTACCTGATAATGAAAATACAAAGGAAGAGGAAGACAAGTGTATGGAGAAGCCAAATCCAGGTAAGGAAAAGATGGAGTATATTGAGTCGGAACCAGTTGCAGACAAACCTCCTAGCCCTTTTCATTTTGAGTTGAGATTGGATGAAGACCTCGACTTTGATAGAGTCGGGGACTTCATTGTTAAACCAAGAATCAAAGAGAAGTCTTTAGCTAATCCTTCTCATTCAAATCCTATGACCAGAAGTAAAATTACTAACCTGGAGGAAGATCCTCCAGTGGGAACAGATTTCCAGCCAAGTCCAACTTGTAGCATGTCACGATTATTAGAAGAAGTTCACAGATGGACAGAAGGTGTTGAAGACTTTGGGAAAATTCCTGAGGAGGAAGAGATTGTTCCAAAACAGGATGTTCAGGACCTCGTTGGTAACCCTGCAACTAATGTTCTTGACTTTCAACATCCTGTAAATATTGAATACCTTGTTAACTCTGTTTTGAATGTTGTTCAAGGTTCTGTTGAAAATGAAGTTGAAGATTGTAAGAAAATAGAAGAAGCCCCTGAGGTACATGAATCAATGTCTACACCAATGCAAGAGAATGTTGATGGAAATTCAAAAGGTTTTTCTCCTATAGATTTGATGGACCCTCAAGATGTTGATTCTCGAAGTGGCAAAGGATGTATTTCCCTTGGCAGACTGGTAAGAAGAAATGTGTGCCTAAAGGAGAAACTTCAAGAATATGAAGTTCTTAATAGGTATATAGAAACAGAAAATGAGTTGAGAATAATCTATAACACCCATCTGAGAGCTAAGGTAGAGAGACTAAAAGGAAGGCAGACAGAGTTTCTTAAGAAGATGCAGAAGATTTCTCATCAAAGACAAGCACATATCAAAAGATTAAAGAAGCAAGTTAGACAGTTGAAGATACAAACAGTTCTTGGTTTCCAAGTTCTCATTAATTCCCCTGTTCCTAGTCCTGTTGCATGAGGACATGCAAGTACTTTAGCCCGGGGGAAATGTTGGGCCATGAATATGACCTCTATTTTGCATATATTTGACTTGTTTTTCACTTGTTCTGCACCAGTTACCAACATCTTATATCTCATTTTGACAAACATCTATCTATTTTGCTACATTTCTAGCCTATATCCTTTTGCCCTGCCTAACCATGTTTCTAAGGTAAAAAGATCATCTTTTAATAAATTTTGCAAATGTTTTAATCTTTTGAATTTTAATTAAAAGAATGCATACTATGATTAATGGACTAATGCAATATTGGGATGCAACTCTTTTGACTACTTTATTGCAGATTATCACATGTTGA
>ML812534.1:42759-62606 GCA_009831015.1 Picea engelmannii
AACAAAAGTTTAATGATTTTTATTAAGAAAATGTTAACTGAAAATAAAAAATCTTGGCACTCTCATTTAAAATTTGCACTCTGGACCAACATGATCAACACTAAAAGGTTTGCAGGTATGTCTCCTTTCTAATTAATTTATGACATTGATGCTATACTTCCTATTAATTTGGCTTTTCCTGTGATGAAATTGTTGCAGGACAGTGGTGAGGAACCTAATGATCTAACAAGAAGAATGAATCAATTAATCGAAGTGAAACAAAACAAAGAACAAGTTGATGAAACATTTTATGAATATCAAGATAAGATCAAATCTATCTTTGATAGAAGAGAAAAACAAAGAAACTTTATTCCTGGTGACCTAGTACTAAGATGGGATAGTAGGATAGAAGATCCTAGAAAACATGAAAAGTTTGATCATTTGTGGCTAAGACATTGCAAGATTGTTGTAGTTGAGGAAAGCAATTCATTCTCCCCTCAAAATTTGGAAGGATATTTGCTGGAATTTCCTGTGAAAGGGCGTTTCCTGAAACGTTTCATTTAGTTTCAAATTTTTGTGTGTTCGATTCATTGTATATAATCAATTTTCTTTGATTTTTATTTAAAATTCTCTTTTACTTTTAGAAATATTTCCAATTAAATAGTTTGAAATAAGTTTTGATATGAAATATGCAATAATGAAGAATTATTAGTTATTAAGAATGACCAAAACAAATAAAAATAAAACATTGTTTCTTAGATAGTTTGTTTGTCCCTTTGTTAGGAGACCATATCACTTAATAATTCTTCTCTTTAATATATATATATATATATATATATATAATTCCTTATCTTCTCAAGTTTCAAAATCTTGATAGAAAAAAATGTCTCAACTGCTGATAAGGAGTTTGACATGTTATTTTAAAACCAAAAAGGAGAATATGTTAATTCATTCATGAAAGTTGAAATTGTATGTTTTGGGTAATTTATTCTAGACATAGGCGTTAGGGTCAAAATTATAATTGGTTGTTTCACTAAAGACAAGGTATGCTACTAAAGTGATATATCTTGGAAGGCATAGAGTTATATCTAAGAGGATAAAAAACTTTATGAGTATACTTTATAACTCAGGAATTTATGCGTATACTTTATAACTTAGGTATGTCTTACTCGTCCTTGATAAATTGGCATCATCCGTTAAATTTGAAAAGCATATTCATTGTCCCCATCTCTTAAAACTATCAAACTAATTGAAAGAGATGGTGAAAGGAAATTTAAGTGGGAAACACATGTATCTTCACTAGGGCTATGGATGCTCACTGACAGTGAAACAAAGACTATGATGTCAGGGCGATTACACCATAGGATATGGACGCTTTTTGGTAGTGTAGCAACACCATAAGGATGAAGAAGAGTGCCAATGAATATCTTTATTTCAATACTCATCTTAAAAGTTTCCTCAGAAATAACTCTATTCTAACCTTAATAGTCTTTTGAAAATATTAAAAGCCTTGAATTATGAAACACTAGTTACAAATTTGATTCCTAGCCAAAAATTAGATTTATATTACCCTAAACAATTCCAGAGTAAAGTTGAATGAGTGAAATATTTTTATCCTTTTCTGATCACATTCTATATAAACATGTTAAATTTTAAATGTGGTAGTGGTTCAATTTATTCAATTATATAGATTAATCTTATAATTAACAAGAAAAGGTTTATTGTTGTTTTAGGAGAAAAATATCATTCACTAGAAATTTTAATTAATTTCCTTCTAGAGTGATGACTCCATAACCCAATAAAGGAACTTGGTTTACTATTCTTTAGTGCATCACAAGGAGACACAATCCCCAGATGGAGCTAGATGTTGTAACATAGTCTAAATTTTATGAAAATTCAGACTTATATGATAAATAATTATATTTTTATCAAAGTTTAGGTTTTGCAAGTAGTATTTGAATAAAACTTTAGAAATAGCCTAGTTTGAAATTTTATAAAATTATTATTTTTATTAGTTTTGTGTGCTTACTTAGTTTTAAATAAATTTTTATGATATTAGTATAAGTTTCATTTAAATAGTATTATTAAAGTTTGGTCAAAATTTAATAATAATTCAATTTTATATAGTTTTATATTGCATAGTTATTATATAGTTTATATTAAGAAAAACACACATTCTTTGTAGAAATCATTGATCACCCCAACTCTTAGATCAATGGCCCACAACTAATCGCACCCCCCTCCAACATTTAAAAAAGAGATGGGGGGTTGTGAAACTCAACTCGAGTTAAAAGTCTCTTGACGTGTCAAGCGATCATTAATTGTGGCCCCTGGGCCTGCAGTCAACCTAACCATACTTGAACCCCCCCAAAAAACAATGCTGGAGTGACACATGTCTTAAATGACATCAACAAATGAAAAGGTAAAAGAAAATTTTTATTTGAATTTAATTACTTTACTTACCAATCCTAAGCCGCTATGTGTTCAATTAAAAGTTAAAAGGGGGATAAAGGTAAAATGGTTGGTTATTTTGGATTTACAAAGAACTCGAGCACCAGATAAATTCTCCAGTGCCATCTTCCATCTGTCGTCGCCATTCCAATCCGATCCCTTTCTCAACTAGGTCTTTTACGAGTAATTCGAAGCCCTTTTGAAATCTCTTTTAGTTCATTATTTAAAATGGAATATTCTCAGCCCACTAAAGCTAAGAAAATATTAATTGTTGAAGATGAATATCTAGTCAAAAAAGACAAGGATATATTTGATCCTGTCCTGTCATTTTATGTTTTTTAGTTACACCAACAGGCTAACCAAAATTTTAGGGATCTACTTGAGCACTACCATGCCTAGGAATCCTACTTAGCAAAGTTTTTGGTGCCCCAAGTGTATTATTTTCTAGAGTTTTTGGTTTGGTGTGCCTCAAACTACATTTCTTCGAAGAGAGCCATAATTTCCATAGATGGGTCTGTGCTCATCAAACTGACTCCTCAATCCATCGCTGAAATGTTAAGGTGGCCATTAAATACTGACAATGAATTATTGAATGAGATTATATCGGCCAAAATCTTAAGAGAACTAAAACCTGAAGAAAATGTTTCCTTATTACAATCATATTTTGCGTAGGAAGCTTGATGTTACCACAACAAATGTTTCTATTGAATACAATTTATTTCCTAAAATTCCACAAAATATTATCTCCATGATTTCTATAATTTCGGGAAAGGATAATGACTTGATGGTTGATGAGATTGTATTCGGGATTATGGTATCAATTTTTCCAATTATGACCAAACCCACGACCAAATTTAATTATGCCCAATTCTTAGTAGATCAAATCCATTATCAACTGTCAAAATTTGAGTCTTTGAGAAGTTTTAGGTACCGATATTACCTTGTTCACCTCTTTTTGTTTTCTCAAGCCTTTCATTGTACACATTGTGGATTAAAGGTTGAAGATGGGATTGGTAACTCAACTTCAATCATTTATTGGACCTCACTGATTAGGAAGAAGCCTCTAAATGTAAGATTTTCAGAGTATATTGACCACTTTATGTCTAAGTCTTATTAGATCATATATAATGAAGTCCCCCCTAGAATATTTCTTGAATGCAAAAAAATATTATAGTTGAGCCCATATAAGAGAGTGGGAGATTGGTACATATTTGAGAATTACATTGAAATCAGAGTTTATGGCTCTGAGCTTCGACCTTTCTTTCTACCCACTTTCTTAACTCCCTGTCTCTTTGCACTGGAATACATTAGATAAATATTAAATTAAGATGAAATATATTTTGTATCAAGAAAATATAAGACCACCTTTAAATTGAAAAAAAAAGTGGGACATTTTATTGTTAATACTAGATTGGCATTGTAGATGACAACGAAGCTTCTTTCAGCTATGGGACTTCAACAGGGAGAGCCATGGAAATATGAATCTTACTCTGTGATTTCCTCAGAAAAATATCGCATGGACAAATTCCCTATCAACATCAACAAAAAGCATAGTTGGAGTTACTGGAAAACCAAGACAACTGGGAAAAGGTACGCAACATTTTGCAGATTCATAGTAAGGTTCTATAGAAACCTTTGAATTCTCTAGACACACAAAACCCTCGACAATTTGAGAAGACATACAAGAGAAAAAATACATAATCAACTTCAAAAAATTCAGAGATGGAGGAAGAAAGGTCAAAGAAAAGGCATAAAACATAGATTCTTAATGAAGAGGAAGATCCATAATTACATAAAGAAATAATACCAGTGGACAGAGGACCTGTTGTGATTGTGGAAGTATCATCATCAGAGAATCTGAAGAGTACATAAGGTCAAAGTGAAACAAAGTCAAGGAGTACAAATCAAACAAAACAGATTGATTATGTTCTCATTTTATGGATATCACGAAAATAGGTGCAAAGATTAAAACATAACATTTATTATTCCTAAAATATTTGACCATGATACATCTCAAACTAGAATGATATCAGTTGTTGATTATGAGAAAGGAAAGTTGAAAATAATAGTCATGGAGCCAAAAGAACAGAAGAAAGTAACAAACATTTCTATTGATCTTAATGCAATTCATCCACTAGATAAATTTGAATTGCATAGACAAACTGGAGAAACGTCGAATAGATATGTCATGATAGTAAATATTGGCATAAAAAAACTTCTATTTATAAATGGGAAACTCATAACCCAACTTAAAAATGAGAAACATGCTAACATAACCAAAAAAATGAGAGTAGAAGAGTTGGAGTGATTTGTGATGGACCTAGGAGCTAATCCGAAAGATGAAGCATATGTACAAACATTAATAAAAACAAAGGAAACATAGATCTAAGCATTAAAGAAAATTCTTAAAATCCGAAGAATTGATCATGTACAGACCCTAGAGCTACATGCAATTCAGACAGAAAAAATAATATCTTTTGAAGAAAATGATTCAGATGGAAGAGCAAATCGATTTGTATGGAAAACAGATTGAGACCTTATAAAGTGGGTCATCTTAATATCAATCAACTAAGTCATTAGATCCAACAATTGGATGATCAAAAGCATTAATAGATTTGAATATGAAGGGAGCTGAGATTGAGAAGTTGAAGAAAACAATTGTAAAATAGGGATAAGAAATCAAAGATAAAATAAGCTTATTGAAGAATACCAGAAGTTGAAAGCTAAGATGATAACATACATGGAACAAAGGAAGAACAAGTTGTTTTCAAACCCTATCTGATAGGGGCCAAACACATTATTTGGAATGAAATCATTAATGAAGTTGGAAAACTTTGAGACTAGTTCAAGATAATAGATGATGAAATGTTATTGATAGATGAAGCATATGACATTATGAATAAATCATTTCTTGAATTAGGAACTAGACCTCAAATTATTAAATTCCTAAATTCTAGATCCAAAGAAACATTAATAAAGAAAGGTGTCAAAGATAGAACTACAATGATTATGAAAAATAAAAGGTTTCTTTACAAAGATAAATATGAACAAGCTCAAAATAAATGCAAAATGGCGAAGAAAAATGTTGAATATTTCACAAATAAGTTTGAGAATCTAGTGAAAATGTGGTTACCTTCAACGTTGGATGATAAAGAGAAACTTCTTTCATATGAAAATTACAGAAAAAATTTATTCATTGCTAAAGAAAAAGAAGATAAATTTCAAGGGATGGTTGATACTTTGAGAGGTCAAACCATTGTAAACATACTCACAGATGATTTCTATCTTCTCTGGAAAACAAAGAACTTATTTTCAAATACCCCTACATATGAAAAATACATGGAATTAGATATTGCATACAAGCAAATGAAGTCATTCAGTTATCCATCAAATGAAAATTGGAATCACCTCATCTAATTGTTGACATGATGACTCATCAAAGAAGTTGAAGGAAATCCAGAGTTGTCTTCTCCAATTGTCCTATTTCTATAAGTCAATTTTTTTTTGTACTTTAAAAGACTAAGAAAAAGAATCGAATAACCATTTTGGTTTCCACTTGATACACTCTGCAATTTTGGAAATTCAAACTTCTAAGTTGACTCAGGTGACTTCTTTCTTGATGCCATGATTGTGATAATTTAATACAGCAACTACTATTATCACAAATTGCAAAGATATTTTAAAAGTTACAGATTTATAAAATATAGTGTGAATATTAGTCTAACCTATACCTCATTTATTTAGCTTAGTGAATAAGGAAGAACTATTCTTTTGTGTTCATTATATGTACATATCCAATTATTCTTTCTAAAAGCTAAGTGATATTTATCAAAATATACATTATTTTACTTTTAGCTTTGTTTTCCTTTATTCTCCTTTCCTTCTTTAAAATATTCAATTAACTGAGACATAATTTTTTTTCCTTTAAATCTTAATGTTTAAATATTTCAAGATTGATTAGTAATATAGGCTTAACAAAAGTTATCATTACAAAAATCCTTTTGAAACAAGTCTATTATCCATATCGACAAACGACTTGTATCGTAAAATACCAATTCTATTAGAACTCCAATTGGAAAGGCAAACTGTCACTGTGAAGCATCTCTAATATCCATACCAAAGAGGCAAATACATATTTACAATCCCCTTATAACAAACGACACATTGATGTGCCAAAAAGGAGGATAGTGAGAAATGAGCCTCCAAGCCCAAGAGCTGGATGTCTGGTTAAAAAACAGCCCTAAATGATCGTACTGCCAAACCAATCCCTCCCTCAGGAGTGATGGCAAAAAAAGAAAAAGATCCCTGGCAATAGATTCACCGAGCTTGAAACCAAACAATCCAATTCTCGGCCCTGGAGTGAACACACCTTATTACTGACTAACGATGGAGTAAGAAAGCCATGATGGTCTCCAAAACTAGTGAGAACCCATCTACGCAGCAGGACTGAAACATAGATTGCTTGCATACTATCATTACATATATACTTGGACTCCAGCTATCCTAACAGCTTTAGTTATATATCTCCAAGTTTCTGATCTGATTGATAATTCTTCAGTCTCCTCCATGAATACAGAGAAGCATAATGACACAGCGACGTATTATATATAATCGAGCCCTCTGTTCTCTGGCCGCAGCAACACAGCGCTTGCTAAAGCCCGTGTGCCGTCCGACTTCCTTTGATGTCATGGAACAGGCTGGCGAATAACTGATCCGACCCATCTCGAATATTTAATATTGCCTGTTTGCCACCTCTACAACAGATTCTGAGTATTAATGCAGACGAGAAGGCGAATATACTCTGATTGATTGTTGTAAAGAAAAGAGAATACGGGCAACCCGCCTCAGACGAGCCGACTGCAATGAAAAACGATATGGCACTTGCGTCGGGTTGTTGGACTATAAAAAGAGAAGATAAAGTGCCTCGGAGTGGGACGGTGGACTCGTGCCCTAAAAAAGCTTACAGGACAGGCTGGATTCCGTTTCCAACGGCTCCCCTGGACGAGTGGAAAGCCATGCTTGGCATTATATTAGGGTTTCCTTCAGCGGGATGGCGTTCATGCTGTCTGCTGTGTCTTCCTTTCTCATACATTTCGAGAAGACGAGGGAGTTGAAGATAAGATCGAGGAACCTTCACTGCTCGCAAGAAGAACGCACGGGGGAGAGTTTTGTTTGTTAGTCATGGCTCGTTTTGTCACGCTTTTTCTTGGATTTATTGCAATTCACTCCAAATCCAGCCGTCTGTGTAGATGCAGGTACATGTATCGCATCTCATGGCATCCATCTTGAGCCTCTCACTCTAAATTCTACTTTTGCCGTGCCACTTCTCTGGCGCGGCGTGGCTGGGCTTGGCTTCCAATGTGAGAAAGTTTGATCGAGATTTGGAAGGCTGAGAGAGCGTGGCTTCATTATTTAAGTAATTCTAGAAATCATTCATTCGTTTTGATCGAGATTTGCAGCGCACGGTTTGGTTAATTAAGTAATTCAGGAAAGCATTCATTCGCGAAGATTCATTCAATGTGGAATAAAATTTAGATAGTCAAATTCATCCGTACTCTAGAGTCTACACATTACTCACTAATTGATTACTTCAAGATTCATTCAATAACCAATATAATTTGGTCTACTCAAATTCATCCGTACTGTACACAATACTCAATTGATTTTGTAAGCAATTGATTTTGTAAGCAAACGCACGGAGCAAAGTTAAGCATGAAAACCATAAAATAACAATTTTATATTATTTAAATCACATGAATTAAACATCCTCAAAAACCTCTAGAAAGAAAGAAAATAGGACAGACCATCTCACACTGATTTCTGCAGTTCAGTCATTTCCCTGTTCAACTTTCACACACTGATTTTTGCACTTCAGCCCTTTTCAATTTGATGATGAGCTCCCCCAATATCTCCACTATCCCCGCGCTCAATAAGTTGTCCCCTCGCTCAATAAGTTATTCCAAGAGCTAGCTGTCAAGATACTTACATAGTTCTCCCTATTGTCTTTGAAGGCTTCACACTCTAAAATGAAATGTTTTTCTCTTTCCACTTTTCCGGAGGTGCATAACACACACTCTTTCTTCTCAAGATTCTTTTGGTCTTTTCCAACGCCCAGTTTCACAACGGAGTTGATGGGAATTGGTTCTTAATTAGGAAATAAGCATTTTGGCTCTCCAAGATATATTGGCCCCTATGTACGCTTTTTGATGATGATTGTATGTGGCTTTAAACTCTTCAATATAATACTCTTTCTTTTTCCCGAGCCCTTTATCCCAAGTTCGCTTGTGGAACCTTTCAATAACAAAAGCCTTTATCTCTTTACTGTTCAAGTGGATATCTCATTTACTAAGCCATTTAATATTTTGTCTCATCCACGTCTTCTTTCTTTTGCACAATATATCATTGAAATAGGAGCAACCCCCATTTCACTCAACATGATATCATAAGGGACTTAACTTTTAATTTTAAACATGTTTGTGATCAAGCGTTTTTGAATCTTCTCAATTTGCTTCCACTGTAAGTCAGATGTGCTGCCGGCCCACACTTCACAACCATATAGAACCACCAGGATCATTAAAAGCCCAAAGAGAGTTTGCATAGTCTACCAATCCCATAGCTCTGCTTCTCTGTACCTATTTTGAAAAGCATAGAACGCTTTCCAACCTCCCAAAGTTCTTTTCTTTCTGCAACCTTCCCAACTTAGGTTTTTATAGAAGTCAATTCCGAGGTATTTGTAATCTACCACTTCTTCAAGAGTGTTGCCTTCAAAGTAGAACTTATGTTTCTTATGTTTTCTTTTGCTAGAAAAAATTACCACTTTCGTCTTGCTAGTATTGACTTGCATCCCCACTGTACTACAAAAGCACTCAAGGGAAATTAAGTGTTCTTGCAACCCAAGAGCGGATTTAGAAATCATAATAAGGTCATCTGCATACAAAAGAAACCTTATCACAAAATCACCCAAAAGAGCACCATTACCCCCCTGTGAGTTTAACCACTCTTCAAGTTTGTCAATATATAAGCCAAAAAGGGTAGGGGACAATGGGCAGCCTTGCTTGACCCCAATATCGCTCCTAAAACTTTAGGAGATACCAGCTGATGTTCTGATTTTGACTTTAACCACCTCATATAGCCTATGGACGGCTACTCTAAGATGTATAGGAACCCCAAGTTCCTCCATTCTATGCCAAAGATTATCTCTAGGGACCGTGTCAAAAGCTTTTTTGAAATCGACAAAGCAACAAAAGGATTTCTCTTTTTTCTCCCACACTTTTTCAATGATCTGCCTTAGAGTTATACCATGATCAATTGTTGAGTGTTTAGGTCTGAAACCTTCTTTCCCTTTAGCATGCTTATCCCCTTCTTCCGCCCACTTGCTGATTCTATTTTCTAGCATTCTATGTATGCTAGAAAATTACTATAGCTTCTGGGTATGTCTTTTATAGCCATTGTCCAATGTTAAAAATGATTCTTTATTAAAGGTTTGAGTCCAATGGGTTATTTTAATCAACTGTTGCCAATGTTGTTGGGAATTTTGCTAGTTTTTCCTTTGCAATTCATCAATTCAAATACCCATAAGTGAGGTGCAATAGTCAATGCTCAATTCAAATCCCCATAAATGAGGTGCACTAGTCACTACTCAATTCAAATCCCCATAAATGAGGTGCACTAGTCACTACTCAATTCAAATCCCCACGAATGTGAAGAACCATTCCTTGGGTTTCCTCATGAGGCTTTAATTGGACACACACATGCATGTGTAGATTAAAGTAGTCAAATTGTTACGTGGAGGGGGGTCCCCTACCCAACAAATAAGAGGGTCCCATACATTAATTTGGTGTCTAGCTAGGTTGTGGCCTTAAAAATAGACTATATACACATTCTTAAACTAAATCAATCAAATCATTGTGCAGAGGGGGGTCCCTTGTCCCACAAACTAGAGGGTCTAATACATCAATTTGGTGTTTGGTTACACACACACACACACACACACACACATCACTATGTGGAGGGGGGTCCCTTTCCCCACAAACAAGGGGGTTTCATACATCAATTTAGTGTTTGTCTAGGTTGTGACTTTAAAAATAAATTATATACACCTTCTTAAACTAAAGCAATCAAACTGTTGTGAGGAGGGGGTCCCTTGTCCCACAAATAAGGGGGTCTGATACATCAATTTGGTGTATGACGAGGTTGTGACCTTATATATATGAGTGTGTGTGTGTGTGTGTGTGTGTGTGTGTGTGCAATTTTCTTATAAAAATTCCCTAAAAAACATTAAAACATTATTCCTTAATGAATCATAGTTGTATTGCATATATTTTTTTGTAGTATAACTAAATTTTCATTAATAATTAATATATGTAATCATTAATATTTACAATTGACCATTGTGAAGGGTGTGTCTCTTCACAATTTTTTTTATATAAGGTGGCCATTCATGGTTGATTGTTGTAAGACACATTGGAATAATATATAATAAATATACATTTTATATATCTCCTCCAATTAGTATTGGAGCTAAGATCTTGACATATTTGTGGTTTTAAAAAAATGTGCAGTTCATTGTGTTGTACGTCCTCTCTTTAAGTCAAGAAATTTTTGCATGGAGGATTAAAAATGAAAAGGAAATGCAAATCCTTCTTTACCTTGAGGATAAGATTTGTAAGTATTCACACAAAAGTTAATAAGGTTAAAAAGAAAAAAAGTAAAAGAAATCTTTTTTAAGTGGAGTAAATATTCATGCAAATTTGAATAACTTGTGAATAAACAAGACTAAAATACAAGTAAAAAAAAGCATATACCTGGAATAATTTTTTTAGCGAGCCACTAAAGAAACCAAGCTAGTGAAATCAAAGTCAAGAGAGAGGAAGCTCACCACTCACCTCACCTCAACTAATATATTTTTTAAAATATATAAAACATTTAACCTTGAAGGTGTAGCATTGAAAGACTATTAAAGGGAACCATGAGAAATTTAGAAACTTTAAGAAAGAACTCAAGTGCCACAGACGACACTTCATCCAACACAAGCAATATGTCACCCAATAAAGAGTTAAATGAACTAAAAACCTCGATGGTAGAGATCTCCAACAAACGTAGTGGTGTATATATAAAAGAATTAAAAGTCTTGATGGATGAGATCTCTAACAAACTAAACAGTATAGATAAAATTTACTAAAAAATCAATGAGATTGATGATTTCTCCAGAAGACTTGGTGATGTGGAACAAGGATTAAAGGCATGGGGAAAAAACCATGATGAGCTTAAGGCCCATGTTGCATCATTGGAAAATGGGAATAAGAAATTAAATAGCCACAAGTTCTACTCCCACCACTCCCTTTTTCTGCCCCCTAAACATTCATCCAATTTTTTATCCTTTAATGGATTTATGCACAAGATGAGATTCGATGTATCGATATTTGATCGAGAAAATGATAAGGAAATCACAAGGTGGATTAATCGACTTGAACATTGTTTTGAGTTTCACAAGACGTGTGACGACAAGGAGAAAATTAACTTTGCATCATTACTGTTAGATAAGGAAGCAAGCGATTGGTTCTTGTAGTGGCACTCAAAATCCCAATCAAGGGAATGGGAGACATTTAGGAAGCATTTTTTCAAGATATTTTAGAACATTAAGGAAAAGGAAGTCTTTTCCAAACTCACTCGATTACAATAGGTAGGCAAGGTGGATGAGTTTTATAATGAGTTACATGTGTTAGTTATTCGTGTGATTGATTTATCAGATGATCACCTCCTACAAATTGCCATATCGGGATTGAAGGAAGACATAAGAAACAAACTTAAAATAATAGATATCAAGGATGTGGAGCAATTACGATTAAAATATAGGGTGGAAAAAGAAAACCTTTTTTTCTTTCAATGACCTCCTTGGTCTCATTTTGAAGAACCAAGCTCAAAGTTTACTCCCACTTACAAAGGGATTCCACCACCTAACATAGAAGATGAAAACATTCGATGTTTTAGATGTCATGCACCTAACTAGAGGCCAGGCCACAAATTCAATGAAAAAAAATTCTATATGTGTTAAATAGAGAGTGATAGCGACATCGACAAAGATTCAGAAGATTCTAATGAAGAATCCAAAAATCCAAAAAAATCTAGCCATCAAAATAACAATGCTTCAAGGACAAAACATTTGAAGGAGGGATGACTTGTAGTATAACTAAATTCTCATTAATAATTAATATATGTAATCATTAATATTTGTAATTGACTGTTGTGAAGGGTGCATCTCTTCACTAAAAGCTCTATATAAGGATGGTCATTCATTGTTGTAAGACATACTGGAATAATATATAATAAATATATATTTTATATATCTAGTCCCATTGGAACTCCTCCTTTTTCTATATTTGGTAATGTGTATTTAAGGTATTTTTTCATATCAAACAAATACAAAAACATGACAAATTTTTAATGAACCAAATAATTAAATAAACATAAGAAATACCCAATTTAGTGATGCCACACCTAAATAATGTGAATGAGTGAATGTATAAAAAACCTCTTTGAAGGGAAACCTCTAGTTACAACATAATCAATTGCACAACACAAGATGATTATTTAAATGATTCTCCTTGATATATATTTAAGAGACAAAGAGGATTAGAATAACTCATCTTCATGATGGTGATAAGTGTCACCCTCAATAGTGATCAAATATGGATGTTTTTGTGTAAAAAACTCATTTTTTCAAGTCACATATTTTGTTTGTTGGTTATTCCAATTGATGAGGTACTTAGTGATTTCTTTGGTCCTTAGTTACATGATCTATGATTCAATCATTATTGAAGGTTCTAGTTTGATTTTTACCTCTTCATCAAGCTTTGATAGAGAATAGTCTGAATTAGGATCTTGTCACATATTACAATATTTAAATGGGGGATATGGAAGACTAGATGGGCACATGAAGAAGGAACAACTCCAATTTGTATGCCACACTACCAATCCTCTACAATGCCTTATAGGGACCATAGTACTTGGGTGCTAATTCATCATAGGTTTATTTTTGTTTTTTGTGGTAGATGTGTTGTTTTCTTTAGAGGTAAATTGTGTCTCCCAACACCATTGAAGGATCTAGGCCTCCTCAACCTCGACTAGGGGAGTACAAGGGGCCATCAAGGGTTCGGGGCTAGAGCCCCAGAGTTATTTCTTTTTAGTTTTGTTACAGGTGGCTTTTGGCCCATGGTTTATACCCACTGTATTCTAATCCCTATTAGTGTATTAGAGTTGAATGATGTCACTAAATACGTAGAAACATTGTATTGTGATCTATTTTGTTAATGCAATGAGAAAGATGTGATGCTCTGAGTTTGTTGGTTTTCTTGGTTAAAGGTATCTAGGATAAATATATTGTATATTGTGTATGTGATGTTCTTTTCATATTTCAAATGAATTTGAACTAGCATTGATTCTCTTGCATAGCTTTATCACCGGCTGTTTATCTACATCTTGAGAGACATTTGTTTGTGTGGTTACAGGGTCAAAAATACCCAATCCCCCATCTCAAAGTGTTTTGTGTTGCAATGTTGATCTACTTGATGTTTATCATGTTTTTTGCTATAACCAACTTGTCCTTTAATAAATAGATAACCTATAGCTAGTGTCGGATGTGATCCTTATCAACTTGAAGATTATGTTTCCCTATTAAAGGTGATGTTATGGATGGATGATAAAACCCATAGAGTTCCATAAATGGGGACACTTTGGATGTATGGAAGGAAGTGTTGTACCACCATTACGTCAAAGGAAACCACTTGACCCATTGTATTTGTTTATATAGTGAAATCCAATGGGGATAACCTTCTAGAAATGTAATCACAATCTCATTTTTCCCATAATCTTTAGGGTGGTTACAGGAGTTGTGAGCTAGTTGAGTACGCAAACATGAAAACAAGTCAATGCAAATATTATTACTGAAAATTGAATCTCTATCATTTACAATAATCTTGGGATTATTGTGTACATTATATTGAATTATTTCCATGAATGTTGTAGACACAATACATACTTTAAAAGAATGAAACAATGAGCACACTTTGTGATTTAATCCACCACCATGATCATTATGTTCTTCCTTTAAAAACTTGGCAGCCCTATGATAAAATCCATTGAGACCTCTTCCCAATGTTGACAGGGTCTTGATAGTCTCTCTTTTGTTATATTGGGAACTGCAACACTTTGCGATGAACCTTTGAACATAATTTTGCGACCTTACCATATAATCCCCCCCCCCCCCGCAAAAACAAATGCTTGATTCTATGACAAGGTTTTAGAAATTTCGAGTGTCCACTTATAGGAGAAGCATGTAGTTTAGAAATGAAATTCTACTTAAGTTAGTGTTTCTCACATAAGAACAAACAATATTTATACTAGAGTGAAACATTATTCTACACAAGAACATGCATATAATGTAGTAGGGTCATGTTGTTGTGGTTGAATGAGATGTCATATAGTGTGGCGCTATTTTCATTCAATCCTTTATTCTTCCACCTAATCAACATACAAAATGAAAATATCGTGAAGTAAGGCCTCAATGTCCTCTCATTTTCTTTAAAACACATTATGAACCACATTCTCTTCCCCCTTTTTGTTGATAAGTTCAATGTCATAACCTAGGATCTTGGTGATCCACTTTTGTTGCTCACTAGAAGGAAATGATTCATCCAAGAAGTAATTTAAACTATCATGCTCTGTTTTCACCTTGAAGTGTCTTCCCATTAGATAAGGTTACCATTACTTAAGTGTGTGTAGTATGGATAACATTTGAAACTCATGAATGAGTTTGAGTAAGGTTTTTACTTTAAGTTGGCATATTTCCAATCAAGGATCCTTGTTCCTTTTATTGCATTAGAACTGCACCAATGCCAGGCCCCAAGGAATCACACTCAAAAATAATATTTTTTTGAAGTCATGCATGGATAACATTGGAGTGGTGCTGTAATGTACTTAACCCCAAAACTTCAGAGCAATGGTACATAGAATGTAATAGAACACCCATGCAAAACCAAAGAACACAAGATAAAATAGATAAACCCCAAGAAATATATTTTGTGTTAATGATATTCAAGAACATCGAGCTATGTTCAATTGCCTCTTCAAGGGGGAAACCTCTGAGAGAAAATCTCCAAATAAAATAGAAATTGTTTCCAAAACATCACATAACCTTCTACTCAATATATAGATATCAATAGAGAATCTTAACTACCTACAAACCCTTTTATAATGAGGGCCTACTAACTAATTTGGGCTTTATTAATGAAGAGGACCCTTTTTAAAATGAGTGATTGTTAACTAACTAATCAGTGGGCCTTATTCAATTAAAGTGGCCTTATACATCCATACATTATCCTAAGTAAGGGGGTTACAGTAAGATTCTAACATGCCCTCCCCCTTCGAAAGTAACATTTTCCTCAAGGATGAAGATGAGGAAATTATTGTAGAATCGTTGTTGGCTCCCATGTGGTATCTTTTGATTGTATATATTTCCATTGAATTATTACTTTCATGATTGTGCATTGGCACAATTGAAACTCTCTAGTATCCAATACCGATTATGGTTGGATCCAAATGGAACTTTCTTCATCAATTTCTGGAAAGTTGTTTTGCACTTTGCAATTCGAACCCACAAACTTGTTCAAACATGAAATGTGAAAGGCTAGATGAATCTTGGAGTGGGCTGGGAAGGCCACCTTGTAGTCCACCTATGAAATGTGTTGTATGATTTGATAGGGACCATAGAAATTGGGATATATATTATGGGGAACTTTATCTTTGAGTGATGGTTGTTTGTAAGGATACAAGCAAAGACACACTTGATCCCCTTCGACAAAAGAAAATTTCAATCTATGTTGATCATCTTGAGGTTTCATTCGATTTTGCACCATAAATAAGTTGTCCTTGAGGGTATAGATAATGTATTCTATAGTGTGAATCATTTTATCTATTGCCTAAAACTTGGAGGTTCTTAGTACATAGGATGCCACTAACAAGGAGGTTTTTCCATAAAGAACTTCATATGGTGCCATTTTGGCTGGTCGATGATAAGTTGTATTGTACCACTATTCGTCTAGGGGAACCCAATGTGGCCAATGATGCGTATTGTCAAAACAAAAGCATCTCAAATAGGTTTCTAAGTACTTGTTGACCACTTCCTTTTGGCCAAAATTTGACGGTGAATGTGAGGTCCCAACCTGAGACAATGGAAGTGGGAATACCATGTAGCTTAAATATTTGATCCACGAAGACCTGGGAAAATGAGGAAGGAGTGAAGGGATGAGCTAGGCCACAAAAATGACCATCTTTTGAAAGACAATTGACAACCACCATGATGATTGATTTGTTATCCAATTTCAGGAGTCCCATCATAAAATCCATTAACATGTCGGTCCAGATATGTGTTGGGATTGGTAGTGGTTGAAATGCCCCTGGAATATTCACCATCTCTCCCTTGTTTCTTTGGCTAGTGTCACAAGATGCTATGAAATCTTGGATATTTGTTTTCATTCCTTCCTAGAAGAATGAGCACTTAGAGTCTTTCATAGGTTTTATGAAAGCTAGAGTGACCTACTATTGGTGATGAATGTATTTCCTAGAAGACTTGTTGTTTTAAGGCTGAATATTTTTCCATACCAATGCGCCTTTTATACCGCAATGTAGTTATTTCCATGTATATCGTTTAGGTGGGTTGGGATCTGCGTGAATCCATTTGATGAATTGACTTAAAGTATTTTTTTCTATCCATTACATGTGGTATTCCTCAAGCCATCCTAGACTTGGAAGAGATAAGGCAAGGAGTGATCCATCGTCCTCAAATTGTCTAGATAAAGTATCAACCACAACATTTTATTTACCATTATTATATATGATCTCATAATCATACCCCATTATATTGGTGACCCTCTTATGTTTCTTTGGTGAAGACAATTGTTGTTCGAGGAATTACGTCAAAATATGATGGTTAGTCTTGATATGGAAATGTCTCCTTATGCGATATGGGTTCTAGGTTTCCACTGCATGAAGGATAGCCATCGTTTCCTTCTCATATGCAGATTTTCCCAAATTGTAGTCACATAATTGTTTACTAGTGAATTGCAAGGGGTGTCCTTGCATCAAGACTATTTAGAGATCTTTGCATGAGGAATCACATTCCAATACAAAATTCTTATTAAAATCAGGCATTGTTAATATTGGATTAGTGCACATGGCATCCTTTAAAGTTGTGAAGGTTTTTTATACTACCTCTCTCTAGAAAAAGGAATTCCTTTTAAGAAGTGAAGATATGGGCGCTGTAATTTTTCCATAAATTTTCACAATTTTTCTGTAGTAGCTAGTAAGTCCTAATAATCTCCACAAGCTCTTAAATATTTTGGGATGGGGCCAATCTTACACGGCCACCAGTTTCTTGGGATCAACTTGTACTCTATCCTTACTTACAATGTGACCCAAATATTCGACTTCATGAGCCCCTAAAGAAATTTTGGAACACTTTAAGAATAATTGATTGTCCCTCAATAGTTTCAAGGACTTATTGACATGCTCTATGTGTGATTCCCATGCTTTACTATAGATCAATATATTACCAAATAAGACCAACACAAAATTGCATAGGAAGGGTTTGAAAATCTTTTTCATGAGGCTTTAGAAAGTGGATGGAGAATTACAAAGACTGAAAGACATCACTAGAAAATGAACTTCGTGTGTCTGGAAGGTTGTCTTAGGGATTTATGTCTCATTCATCATGATTTGGTGGTAGCTTGAATGCAGATCAAGCTTAGTGAAAAACTTGACTCCATTAAGTTCATCCAGGAGATCATCAATAACTAGGATTAGAAATTTGTCCTTGATCATCAACTTATTGAGATCCCTAAAATTAGGAATCATGCACCAATTTCCTTCTGTATTTAACACCATGAATACTAGTGATGAGTAAGGGCTTGTATTGGGAGATATGACCCTCACCTCCAATAGTTATTGAATGATATTTTCTATTTCATTCTTTTGTGAAAAAGGGTGTCAATAAGGATGTACATTTGGTGGATGACTTCCCAAAATCAAGGGAATACCATGGTCATGCTCTCCATGAGAAGGGCGTAAAACCTTTGGTGTCCCAAAGACTTGATGATGTTTTTTGAGGACCAACTACAAGTATGAGTGTATTTATTATGTCGAACTTTCCATAACCTATAAGGAATTAAATTGGTCAATAATTATATAAGAGTCATATTTTAGGAGGGCCTACCTGAAGCCCTCAAAGGGTGTTTAATTTTATCCTATTACACTCTATACAATCATGAAGTCCTACACCACCTTTGCATATTTCACAGTATGGGATATAGTTTTTAATCCTAAGTGTGTTCTAGATCCTACTTTTCCACCTCCTATATTATCTCATGATGAGGTCTTTATGTGAGATAAATTGAAGTGGTTTCAATTATGTATTATGTATTTGTATAATTGGATTTAATACAAAATGTGAGATGGTTTGAGGCCTTTTCCGCCAATTTATTGTCCTGGATTTTGTTATATTTCTTATCATGGTATCATAGCTCCTTTAGTATTAAGGGTTTGGTAGCTCCTCATGGGAGTAATCCATGAGAGGTAAAGTTTGAGTTGAGATGAAGGTGCCAAGATATAGATGAAGGAGTATAAATTCTCAATTTGTAGTTTTGCAAATGGATATTTTGGGGATGAATTGGTTTGTAGTAGGCTAACCGATAGAATATAAGATTTAATGAATATGATGGAAATTATGAGAGGAAGACTGATAGATTAATATTGATAATGACAATAATATCCCCTCTTGGTGTAAGATTTGCCTTTTCTTTATATAAATTTGGACATGCTTAGTTGAATGCCAATGCTTTTTGTGATTTAGTTTGTTGAATGTCTTGTCAATTCTTCCTGTTAGTCGACGTCAGATCGCATAGGGAAATCAATTCCATAGGATAAAATTTATTAGATCTATTATGTGTGATTTGTGTAATCTGAGTCTCCAAGGATGCGATCTGAACAAGCACATCCCCATGCATAAATCAAACACATATAGATCTCCATTGAAACAATGGATCTATTGTTCAAGAAAGAAAAGGAAGGGGAACACAAGTCATATGTGTTGGATCATGTTATCATTGATGCCAATGGTTTTCCATTGATGCCAATGGTTTGATTACTTGGGAGATTGTTGGATCATATGTCATTGATGTAAATGGTTTGGTTTGATTGATGTCATTGGTTGATGTCAAGTATTTAATTGATATGATTCCCTTGATGAGAATGTTATATGTCCAAGTGGAAACCAATCGATGCAAAGGTAAACAAATGGATGAACTCCAAAGTGGTCCCCTTATGGTGAAAGCCCTCACGGGAAGACGCTTTGCGGATTGAGTTAT
>ML812534.1:63532-111776 GCA_009831015.1 Picea engelmannii
TGAGACTAAAGAAAAGTTTGATGAAAATGCTAGTCTCTTGCTGTTAAAGTTAAGGAAGGTTTGCAGGAATGTGATCAGATACACCAGGTCTATTTCAGAGCTACAAATCATATTTTTATGATGAAATTGATGAGGGATTTTGGATGAGGTACATGTTGAGCACATGGTTGAGACAAGTAGTTGATGAGTTGGCACATACATGAGGTGTATAGTTGATGATGTTGGTACATGATGATGAGTCATTGTTGATGAGTGGTTGAAACATGATTGGAACATACTTAGTACATGGTTGGATGCACATGGGTGCATGGTTGATGCACTTGTTTATGGTACAGGTTGATTACAGGTTGTTTGGCACAGGTTGGTGCATGGTTGATGCTCTTGTTTATGGTATAGATTGATATCTGTTGAGGATTGTTGCCTCATCTCAGTTGGTGCTGAGAATGAAAGATGAGTCTTGCATATAGAGCTGGTGCTCTTGTTGAGTTGTACTCTATTCAGTTGTTGCTGATAAACCCCAAGGATTGTAGTCCGTAATAAAAAGAAAATTGTACATACATCTTGTGTTCTTTGTGTTCATTGTGGTGATGATTTGTTGATGATATATTGATGATATATGTTGCTGATATGTGCTCACATCTAAATGGTTATATATGACAACAATGGGTAATGAATAAATGTTGAATGCTAATTGATGAGTTTTTGTGCAAGAGGGAAGTTTTGGGAAAAAGAACCCCACACTCATTCACCCCCCCCTCTAAGTGTGGTAGGTGTGTCCAACAATATGCAGCCTATGTGTCCATGCAATAATAGATGCAATTGCAATGGATGTTGATGCGGGGTTAGGTGAAACTATTTTGGAAATGCAACCATCAAATAGAAAGGGAAAATAGAAATATTATGAGTTGATTCAAGACCACATCCCATTTGAAAAGAGGATCCACACAAATGATCTACACAATCCACATGATCCAACTATGAAGTAGTATAAAACAAAGTTCCCATTAATCGATAAGAGGCCATAACAACAATTGGAAAGCATGAGAACACAATAGAAGTGGAGGAAACAAATATGTGCATGTGCTTTGAGAGTATATTTGAATATGAAGAAGGTATTTTCCATTTTTTCCCATCATATCGTGACATTCAACACAACAATCTACCTCAAAGAACCCACATTTAAGCTAGAAAGGAGAATTCTGATGAGTGGAAAAGGATGTGAATCATAGAAAAATAAATGAAAATACAAATGGAGATTGAGTCAAGCCATGACCTTTTGTCTTAACAACAACAAATTTGTGCTTGCAAGGTATTGTTTGACCATTGTGGTGAGTAATGGATCAATGAATTGGTGTTCAAGTGAAGTGTGCAACATGATCACACGAAATTTACCAAATTGGTCTCAAATTGCAATCCATGCCTGTGGAGAGAAATAATGAGTTGGATGACCTTAAAGGAAAGGGATTAAGGTAATTTTTTGTATTTTGTATATTTAAATTGTTTTATAAGGTCATTTTTCAAACTCTCCATATGAACAATAAGCAAATCAAATGAAAATAGTGTAATTGGGATCTTGTGTTTACATATTTTATGTGGGTTATGGGCTGAGCTACTATCATAGACAAGTGAAGAATGTTTTCTCTCTATTGATAAAAAAAATCATCAAAGAACACAATATTTACTTTTTCGTCTCCATCTAAGGAAAAGTGAAAAGAAAAATTGAAAAGTTTTGGGGTGTAATAAGCTAATATGAGAGTCAAAAAAAGAAGGCCAGATTTGTAACCATTTAAAAGAAGAAACAATGCCACATGGAAAAGATTGAAGGCCTTATAAGGTTTCACATTGACTATTTACACTCCAATAAATGGAAGTTTCACTGTGTATCAAATTTTGAATAAAAATATTATTTTTGTAGTGCTTGTCTTCCGGATTCACTTGAAATTAGAATAAGGGGATCTTAGGTACACCTTGTGTAGGAATTTTTTCATGGAGGCTTATGATTTATGTATATTTTTGACATAATCAAACTTGCAATTCTATCATTTACCGCAACACACATGGAGTATACAAGAAATTGATTCAAGCACAAACTAATGCCAATCAAGCAGTTGCAAAGAAAATTAAAGACTTCAAGTTGTTGACCACATCAACATTCAACGTCATCAACATCAATTCATATTCATAATCAACATCAATTTTGAACAATGTAACTTGAAAATAGTCTTTTTTGTGAGTTTACCTATAATTTGCAGTAGTTCCTTTGTAAGTATGAAATCAAAATTAAGTTGAATTGCATTGTACTTATCAAGTGCATTCTCAGTTGAACTTGACACCCAAGAATTGATTGAGTCATTTCATTTCTGAGTCTACAATGAATGCTTGAGTCATTGAATTGTATACATGGTAGAGTTACAAGAAGTCTTTGTTTCTATCAAGTCAATTGTAATATAGACCTACATGCATAAGGAGGTTTCATTCAATTTTTTCAATTGGAGTGAAGTCTTGAATTACTAGAGTTACTGAACACTCATTATTGAAGACAACACAATCATACTCAACAAATAAACTCTTCAATCAATGCTAGCATATTTGAAAGTGATGCAATATAAAGTTAGAATTATTCAAGCTCAATCCCAACTCTTAGATGATGGGTTGATGGATGTCAAAAATCAACAGTCAATGATGCGTTTTGAACTAGTCCTTGTTTAGAACAATCCTCTTTTTGATGATGGTGATGGTGATGATGATGATTCAAATAAACAGTCAGTGCATGAGAAACTCAATGAGACAAATTTAGATACAAGTGCATATGATAACAAATTTGTGGATGAAAAGGTTTAGCTTTCTCTTTCCAATCCAATCATCATACCCTGGGAAGAAATAAAAAAAAAACAAGCACAAAACATGTATCGAATATGATAAGGAAGTAACTTTTCTTACACTAGATTATTCCAAATGAATCCACTTCATCGGTGTAGGATTCCTTCAAGAAGTTTCAAATTCACCTATTCAAGTTCAACATTATAATGCAAAATTATAAAATTACATATGAGTTGGTCATATGGAAGATCAATGTTTTGATCTCCATCCTTGTCAGCATTGTGACAAGAAAACTCATTCATCCAACAAATGATCTAAATGAAACAAAAATACAAGATTAAATATTCACTATTTGGATCAATCCTTGGCAATGGTCATCAACAACCAAGCGATTATATTAGTCTTACAATATAATTCAATATCAAGTAAAGACACATCTTACAACAGATAGTGAAATGAGTATGGTACTCTCTTGAACCTCAAAGGACTGTGTGGACTCTTGATCTCAAGTACATACGCATTCTGACGTCTTTAAACATATGATTTGTTGTTACTTGTCAGTTCCATAACCCGAGGACTGTATGGTTCTTCCACGTACCTAGAGTATATCGGAAGTCCTCTTTTGAACGATTGCAAATTGGAAAACACTACTATGGATTTTAGCTCCAACGTACCTAGTGTATATTGTAAGACTCCCTAGAATCATGAGACCAACCGAGTAAAGCATTTGGCCGTCTTGTTGCTATAGTACACTAAGAACAACACTCAGGGAGATCACTCTATAGTACCTGGGTAGTTGGATAGTATGGAGAAGGGCATGGTCAAGGCTGTTGAAATATTGTATCTTCTAAAAATATTCTAATTATATTTGAGTTATTATCTTATAGATCAAATCTCCTTTTGTGGATTGATCATGTCGGGTCTTGTATAAGACCAAATCCCCTTTTGTGGATTGGTCAAACCATATTTGTATGGTGGTATTTGTAAATTTGGCCCCTAGGGCTTATAAATTAGTTTTAACCACTCTTGTAAGAAGTCAGCCCTACTAAGTGAAGAGACATAACCCTAGCGCCTCCTCAACTAGTATTTATAAGTGAGGATGGTGCCTCATTTGTTCACTCACTCACTCACACTTCTAGTGCACATATTTTGAAGGAAGCTGCAGTTGCAAGAAGGATAAGAGAGGCACATGCTCAGTCCTAGTCTATTCTTGGTGGTTTGGTCTTAAGTCTTTGCATTGTATTGGAAATCTATTATTGAGGAAGTTTTTGCTGGGTTTTCTCCCCCATGAGGGTTTCCTAGGATAAAATGTTGTGTACCTTGTGATTATGTTTCTTTCAATGATCCTACTTATGATTTTGTTTTGTAAATGATCTAGTAAATTGAAAAGAACCTAATAACAACATTAAAACTTAACAAAGGCTCCTTATTTAGTGCCCTGAGATATTGGGCCAAGTACTATTGTTGGACATAGCAAACATATCCGAGAGCTATAGCATCTGACACTCCCTTGTTTGTGAGGACGTCTACCTAATCCAATTAGGAATTCCTACCCCGTAGTGATATGGCCAACATGCCACCAAAAAAGGGAACTTCTACACCAAATAATCCCTCAGACAATCCTACTTGGACTCTTGATGAAGGTGAAGAAATGCACAAGGACATAGATTATTTACAAAATAAGGCAGTCAAAAAAGATGAACTACAAAGGATGATGGATTCAAATGAAGCTAAGATGGAATTGATAATGGATATCACTCCCCAAAGATATTCACCCCCCAAAGAGATTCACCTATTTCCATAAAGAATCTCACCCTCCAAGGAGATTCCAAAAATATCATAAGAGTCAAAGAAAAGAAAAAGATTTATCCTCTTATCAATATTATCATTGTGATAAGATGGGACACATTGCTAAGAATTTTCTTGCCAGAAGAGAAGAATACAAGAAGATAAATAACAAAAGACATCATGCCCATGCAGTTGAAGATGATGAGCCACCCACAAAGTTGACTAAATAAGAGATTGAAGATTATGTTTTATTTTCCACCCTCTCAAGATCTGTGACACCCAGAGAGGATACTTGGCTCATAGAAAGTGGTGCCTCTAAGAACATGAAAGGTCAAAGAGACATTCTCTCTAGCCTCATAGAAAAGGACTTTCCCCAGAAAGTTTCAGCTGGAGATGATTATCAGTATCCTATCAAAGGAATGGGAGAATCCACCTAAAAAATTGATTCAGGGACTCCGATGAGAATGAAGGATGTACTTTATGTACCAAGTTTGACAAATAACTTACTTTCTATAAGCTCTAGATAAGAAAAGTTTTAGGGTTTATTTCATAGATAGTGAAGTTCTTATGTGTCCTAAAGGAAAAACCATAGAATATGCAATTGCTATTGGAACAAAATAAGGTGGTTTGTATAAGTTAAAAGGTCACTCAGATGCAGCCTTGACTCACTCCACTGATATTCCTTGTGAACTTTGGCATAGAAGACTAGCTCACATCAACTACAAAGCCTTACCATATGTAAGCAAGTTTTTTACAGGTCTACCAGAATTCAAGGTTGATCATGAAGTTGTATGCAAGGGATGTGCATGAGGAAATAACATAAAGAATCCTTTCCCAAAGAGCGACAATAAAGAATAAGGAATATTGGATCTTGTCCACTTAGATGTATGTGGTCCAATGCCATCAACCTATCTAAGAGGGTATGTATACTATGTGTCATTTATTGATGATTACTCTCGTAAGACTTGGGTTTATTTCTTGAAATCAAAAGATGAAGTACTCAATAAGTTCAAGAAATTCAAAGCCTTGGCAAAAAACCTCTCAGAAAGAATAATCAATATACTCAGGTTAGATAATGGAGGAGAGTATACCTCAAATGAATTTGGAAGCTTTTGCAGATATGTTGGGATTAAGAGGGAGATTACCACTCCCTATAATCCTCAACAAAATGGTGTAGCAGAAAGAATGAATAGAACAATAATGGAAGCAGTGAATACTATGATTCACGATCAAGATATTCAATGCACTTATGGGATGAAGCAACAAGAACAACAGTTTATGTCCAAAACAAACTATCCCATAGTGCACATGGATTCAAAATCGCTGAAGAAATGTTCTCTGGAAAGAAGCCAGAAGTAATCCATCTAAAAATATTTGGTTGTCCAGTGTTTGTACACATTCCGAAAGAAAGGAGAACTAAGTTGGACCCTTCAATAAATAAGGGAATATTTGTTGGATATTGTGAGGTCTCTAAGGCCTTCAGAATTTACATACCAGGTTACCATCATAATGAGATAAACAGAGATGTAACCTTTGGTGAAGAAGAAAAACTCAAAAGATAAAGGAAATGCCATATTGAAGAAGTATATGAAGAAGAACCTGTAGCTCCCAGAGTTGCAGAACCGATGAAAGAAGTTACAGTTACCACTAATGATGAGATTCTAGAAGATCATGATATGATGGAATCTCAAGAACTCCCCAGATGATGATCTCCCACAAAATAAATTCATCCTGGGTGAGAGAACTTATTCAATATGGAGAGAAGTAGGGTGCCCTAGAAGGAACAATGAGACAAAGAAAAAAACCTAAGCTATTCTCCAGTTATATGGCATTGATGTGTGATCTCATAGAAAAGGAACCTATTTTCTTTGAATAATCAATTCAGAAGAAAGAATGGGTGGATGCCATGACAAAATAATACTAGTCCATTATAAATAATGATGTATGGGAAGTAGTTCCCAGACCAAAGAACAAATATGTGGTATCTTCCAAATGGATATACAAGATAAAACATGATGCAGACGTAAGTATTGAAAAACATAAAGAAATAKTTGTAGCKCATGGATTTTCTCAAAAGRAAGGCATTGATTATKAAGAGACGTTTTCTCYTGTAGCCAGATACACTTCTATCAGAACCATGATAACTCTTTCATCCAACATGAAATGGAAGTTACACCAGATGGATGTGAAAACAACCTTCTTAAATGGTGTTATTGAAGAAGAAGTATATATAGAACAACCACAAGGGTTTGAAGTTGAATATAGAAAGACTCATGTCTACAAATTGAAGAAAGATATGTATAGATTGAAGCAAGCTCCCAGAGCTTGGTATGAAAGAATTGATAGTTTCCTAATGAGCTTTGGATTCACCAAGAGTAAATATGATTCTAACCTTTACTTCAAGGTTATTAATGATGAGCCAGTTATATTGCTACTATATGTGGATGACTTATTCTTAACAGGAGAAAAAATACTCATCACAGGTTGTAAGAAGAATCTCGCTGTAGAATTTGAGATGAAAGACCTAGGCCTAATGCATTATTTCTTAGGTCTTGAATTTTGGAAGAGCCCAGAGAAGATCTTCCTTAACCAAGGGAAGTATATAGTTGAAATGTTGAAGAGGTTTGACATGTTGGAATGTAAATCCATGAACACACCCATGGAAACAAAGTTGAAGCTCTTGATTGATACTTCGTCAGAATTGGTTGATTCCACTCTATATAGATAGATCATTGGTTCATTGATGTATTTGACGAATACCAAGCCAAATATATTCTTTGTTGTGAAAACCTTGAGTCAGTATCTAGTAGAGCCCAGATGTGCTCACCTTGTAGTTGCAAATCATGTGATGAGATACCTTAAGGATATGTTGGATTATGGTCCTTGTTATGTTGGATATCATGAATTCATACTGTATGGTTATACTGATTCAGATTGGGTTGGAAGTAATTCTGATAGAAAGAGCACTTCAAGATGTTGTTTCAGCCTTGGGTCAACCATGAATTCATGGCAGTGTAGGAAGCAATCGAATATTTCTCTTAGTGTGACAAAAGAAAAACACATTGCAATATGTTCCACCAATTGTGAATCCATATGGATTCGAAATTTGTTGATAGGTCTATTCGATCTGGAGATGGAAGCCACTGTGATTCTATGTGATTACTAGATTTTCATAAATATGACGAAGAACCCAATGTTACATTATAAGTTGAAGCACATAGAAATATGGTATCACTACATTCATGATATGGTGTATAGAGGAGTTGTAAAGATCTAATATGTTGTCACATATGAGAAGGTTTCATATGTGTTGACAAAGCCTCTATCTCATGTGAAGTTTGAGTACTTATGAGACAAGATTGGTGTTGTATGAAAGGACCTCCCTCAAAAGGGGGAGTGATGATGATGATGAGACTATGGTATCTTGACCAACAATGGGTATCTCCGTTAGGATTTTATATCATAGGGGATTGATCATCCCTGGATAGAGCCCGAAGGTCTGGTAAGGATGGTCTATCAAAGAACTAAGTTGGACCCCTTAGGAAAGAAAATAATATTTGTTGGATATTGTGAGGTCTCTAAGGCCTTCAGAATTTACATACTAGGTTACCATCATATTGAGATCAATAGAGATGTAACCTTTGATGAAGATGCAACACTCAAGAGATCAAGGAAATGTCATCTTGAAGAAGTATATGAAGTAGAACCTGTAGCTCCCAGAGTTGCAGAACCAATGAAGGAAGTTACAGTTACCCCTAATGATGAGATCCCAGAAGATCATGATATGATAGAATCTCAAGAACCTCCCTAGATGACGATCTCCCACAAAAGAAATCCATCTTGGGTGAGAGAATGTATTCAAGATGGAGAGAAGTATGGTGCCCCAGAAGGAACCATGAGACAAAGCAAGAAACCTAAGCCATTCTCCAGTTATATGGCTTTGATGTGTGATCTCATAGAAAAGGAACCTACTTTCTTTGAAGAAGCCATTCAGAAGAAAGAATGGGTGGATGTCATGACAAAAGAATACCAGTCCATTATAAAGAATGATGTATGGGAAGTAGTTCCCAGACAAAAGAAAAAAGATGTGGTATCTTCCAAATGGATATACAAGATAAAACATGACATAGAAAGAAGTATTGAAAAACATAAAGAAATATTTGTAGCTCATGGATTTTCTCAAAAGGAAGGCATTGATTATGAAGAGAGGTTTGCTCCTATAGCCACATACACTTCTATTAGAACCATCATAGCTCTTTCATCCAAGATGAAATCGAATTTACACTAGATGGATGTGAAAACAACCTTCATAAATGGTGTTATTGAAGAATAAGTATATATAGAACAACCATAAGGGTTTGAAGTTGAAGATAGAAAGAATCATGTCTGTGGATTGAAGAAAGATATGTACAAATTGAAGTAAGCTCCCAAATCTTGGTATGGAAGAATTGATAGTTTCCTAACGAGCTGCTTGGGATTTACCAAGAGTAAAGTTGATTGTAACCTTTACTTAAAGTTTATGAATGATGAGCCAGTTATATTTCTACTGTATGTGGATGACTTGTTCTTAACATGAGGAGAAGAAAATCTCATCACAGATTGTAAGAAGAGGCTCGCTGTAGAATTTGAGATGAAATACCTAGGCCTAATGCGTTATTTCTTAGGTCTTGAAGTTTGACAGATCCCAGAGAAGATCTTCCTTAGCCAAGGGAAGTATGCAGTTGAAATACTGAAGAGGTTTGACATGTTGGAGTGTAAATCTAGGAACACACCCATGGAAACAAAGTTGAATCTCTTGGTTGATACTTTGTTAGAATTGGTTGATGTTACTCTATATAGACAAATCATTGGTTCATTGATGTATCTGATGAATACTAGGCCAGATATATCCTTTGTTGTGAACACCTTGAGTCAGTATTTGGTAGAGCCCAAATGTCTTCACCTTGTAGCTGCAAATCATCTGATGAGATACCTTAAGGGTACATTGGATTATGGTCTCTGTTATGATGGAGATCATGAATTCAGAATGTATGGTTATAATGATTCAAATTGGGCTGGAAGTGATTCTGATAGAAAGAGCACTTCAGGATGTTGTTTCAGTTTGGGGTCAACGATGACTTCATGGAAGAGAAGGAAGCAATCTAGTATTGCTCTCATCATGACAGAAGAATAATACATTGCAGCATGTTCCTCCAATTGTGAATTCATATGGATTCAAAATTTGTTGACAGGTCTATTCGATCTGGAGATGGAAGCCACATTGATTCTACGTGATAAAAAGAGTTGCATAAAGATGACGAAGAACCAAGTGTTCCATGATAAGTCGAAGCACATAGAAATATGGTATCACTACATTCGTGATATGGTGCAGAGGGGATTTGTAAAGCTCTAATATGTTGGCACATATGAGAAAGTTGCAGATGTGTTGACCAAGCCTCTATTTAGTGTGAATTTTGAGTACTTCCGAGACAAGATTGGTGTCGTCCGAAAGGACCTCCCTTGAAAGGGGGAGTAATGCTTATGAGACTATAATGTCCTGACCAACAACGGGTAGCTCTTTTAGGATTTTATATCCTAGGGGATTGATCATCCCTGGAACACTATCGAATGTCTGGTAAGGACGGTCTATTAAAGTACATGTGCATGTATATTCCAATTGTGTTCAATAGTGGTATCTCCATTAGGATTTTATATCCTAGGGAATCTTATGATTCCTCGGCAGATCCTGAAGGTCCAGTAAGGACGATCTGTAAGAGTACCATGTGGTAGCTCCGTTAGGATTTTATATCCTAGGGAATCTTATGATTGTTGGGTAGATCCCGAAGGTCTAGTAAGGATGGTCTGTCAGAGTACCAAAAAATGTTGTTGTTGCACCTGCCTCATTCAGTTGCCATATGATGGTGATGTTGTTATATCGACCTCATGCTGATGATCTTGTTATCTCAACCTCATGCTGAAGATTTTTTTGTTTCAACCTCGTGTTGTTGTTGATGATGTTGTATCAACCTCGTGTTGTTAAAGATGATGTATCAACCTCTTGCTGTTGATGTTGTTATTATAGCTTTATACTCATTGATGTTGATATTTCAGCTTCATGTTGTTGTTGATGATGATGATGTTACTCCAACTCCATGCTATGGATGATGATATTGATGATGAGAAAAAATGTCGATGATGTATAGATGTGTCAGTCAGTGTTCCAGATGTTGATAATGTTTCTTCCCTCTCTCTCTCCTGATGATGTTGTATTGGGTTATGCCAGTAGAATACCCTTTTTGTTAAGGGGGAGTGTTGAAATATTGTAACTTCGAAAAATATTCTAATTATATTTGAGTTATTATCTTATAGATCAAATCCCCTTTTGTGGATTGATCTTGTCGGGTCTTGTATAAGACCAAATCCCATTTTTTGGATGGGTCAAACCATATTTATATGGTGGTATTTGTAAATTCATCCCCTTGGGCATATAAAGTGGTTTTAATCACTCTTGAAAGAAGCCGTCCCTACTAAGTGAAGAGACATAACCCTAGCACCTCCTCAACTAGTATTTATAAGTGAGGGTGGTGCCTCATTTGTTTACTCACTCACTCACACTTCTAGTGTGCATATTTTGAAGGAATATGTAGTTGCAAGAAGGATAAGAGAGACACATGCTCATTCCTAGTCTATTCTTGGTGGTTTGGTCTTAAGTCTTGGCATTTCATTGGAAATCTATTATTGAGGAAGTTTTTGTTGGGTTTTCTCCCCCATGAGGGTTTCCCAGAATAAAATGTTGTGTACTTTGTGGTTATATTTCTTTCAGTGATCCTACTTATGGTTTTGTTTTGTAAATTCTCTAGTAAATTGAAAAGAACCTAATAACACCATTAAAAAATAACAAAGGCTTCTTATTTAGTGCCCTGAGAGATTGGGCCAAGTACTATTGTTGGACGCTGCACGTATATCAAGAGCTATAACACCTAACACTCCCTTGTTTGTGAGGACCTCTACCTAAGACAATTAGGAATTCCTACCCCGCAGTGATACTTGGCCAACATGCCACCAAAAAAGGGAACTTCTACACCAAATAAGCCCTCAGATAGTCCTATTTGGACTCTTGATGAAGGTGAAGAAATGCACAAGGACATAGATGATTTACAAAAGAAGGCAGTAACAAAAGATGAACTAAAAAGGATGATGGATTCAAATGAAGCTAAGATGGAAGTGATAATGGATACTAAGTTGGATGGTATAAAAGGGGAGATCATGGAAGGATTGAAAATTTTTCTAATAGAGAGGCCACCTGAAAGTGACAATGTATCCCATGAAATCCACGATGAGGACAAAAGGAAGATGAATCAAGACTGGAGAAACTCCAACTTTGGGTTGAAGACCAACCACTTTCCTATGATCTATATGAGTAAGTTTGATGGAAAGGATCCCATCACATGGTTTATCCAGATGGTGAAGTTCTTTGATCTACATGATGTGCCACACACACAAAAGGTACAAATTGCATCTTTCTATTTAGAACCCAATCAATTTGTCTAGTATCGATGGCTTTGTTATCACAAATCAGTTGTCACTTCGACGATTTTCACGGAAGAAATTATAGCACACTATGAGGATACAAGGAGAAATACCTTCTTCAACTAATTGATAAATCTCAAGCAAAAGGGTTCAGTTGCAGAGCATATTGAGAAATTCCAAAGATTGAATATAAAGGTAACAAATATACCAGATGAGCACTTGATTGATGTATTCATAGGAACTTTAAAGGATAACATTCAACATGAGGTTCACCTTTGGGAACCCAAATCATTGGAGAATGTGTTCAGGGTGGTGAGAAATGTTGAAAGTACAAATATGGCTATGGCTACTAGAAGGACCACTCCTAACATCTATTGAGTGAATAATGTTCCTTCTTCTAAACCACCTCAACCTACAAGGTTGACACCTCAACAATTGGAGGAAAGAAAAGAAAAAGGTTTATTCTTTAATTGTGACAACAATTACAGTAAGGGACATAAGTGTGGTGAGAAGAAATTATTCTACATAGATTGTGAAGAGGAAGAATAACAAGAACAAGAACCATCTCAAGATGAAAAAGTAGAAGAGATTTATTATGAATACTTGAATCCCACCATATCATGTAATGCATTGGATGAAATTAACACTCCTCAAACCCTCAAGATTGAAGGATATTTCAAAAAGAAAAAATTAATAGTCCTAATTGATTCTAGTAGTACTCATAATTTCATTCACTATAAATTAGTCAAAGCTCTCAATTGATTTATATATACAGTGCCAGAGTTTCAAGTAATGATTGCAAAAGGAGGAACTATCAATTGCTCAGAAAAATTCCATAAGATCAATATTACTATGGGGGAATATGTAATGAATAGTCCAATGATTGTTATACCGATGGGTGGTGATGATGTCGTACTAGGAGTCCAATGGTTACAATCATTGGGAACAATGGATTTTAATTTTCAAGAACTTTTCATGAAATTTTCATTGGAAGGAAAGGAGATTGAGTTAAGGGGTATCACAGGGAAACCTAGTAAGGTGATAAGCTCTAATGGTATGACAAAATTATTGAAAAATGGGCATCGAGGTGTAATTGTACAACTATGCTCACTATATGTTCAAAAATCTAAGCCATATATTCCCATAGATATCCAAGGGATCATTGATAAGCATTCCAAAGTATTTGAAGATATCCTCAGAGATATTCCACCCACTCGCGATCATGATCATGTTATTCACCTAATTCTTGGGAGTGTTCCTCCTAACATCAGGCCTTACAGATACCCTTATTCCCAGAAGAGTGAAATTGAGCGAATGGTTAAATAAATGTTAGAGGATGACATTATTAGACCTAGCAAAATTTCTTACTTTGCACCAGTGGTAATGGTACTCAAGAAAGAGGGCTCATGGCGTATGTGTCTAGATTATAGAGAGCTAAACAATATCACCATTAAATATAAGTTTTCCAATCCTATCATTGATGAATTGTTAGATGAACTACATGGATAAATCTAATTCAAAAAGTTGGATCTTCGTTCAACGTATCATTAGATTAGAATGAAGGAAGAAGATATCCCAAAAACAACATTCCAAACTCATGAAAGCCATTATGAATTTCTATTCATTCCTTTTGGCCTTACGAATGCACCTTCCAAATTCCAAGGGTTGATGAATTATATTTTCAAGACCTTACTTTGAAAATTTGTGTTAGTGTTTTTTGATGATATACTAATCTATAGCAAGTCTTGGGAGTATCATGTTCTACATGTTGAGAAGGTGCTACATCTACTAAAGGAGAAAAAACTATATGCCAAACCATCCAAATGTTTCTTTGGGGGTGAAGGAGGTAGATTATTTGGGTCATATTGTATCTCATGAAGGTGTCAAGGTAGACCCTAACAAGATTAAGGCCATGATAGACTAGCCGATTCCCAAAACATTGAATAATATTAGAGGATTTTTGGATTTGATAGGTTACTACCACAAGTTTGTTCGAAACTATGGAAGAATAACAACACCTTTAACATAATTAACTAAGAAGGATGCATTGTCATGGACTCTAGAGGCAACTCAATATTTTGAACAACTTAAAGAGGTGATGTGAAGAGCTCCTATCTTGACCACATCAAACTTCACAAAAATCTTTATTGTGGAATGTGATACCTCAGGAAATGGAATTGGTGTTGTTCTAATGTAGAAAGGAAGGCCCCTTTATTTTGAAAGTCAACCACTCAAGCGAAAGGACTTACACAAACCCATTTATGATAAGGAAATGATTGAAATACTACATGCATTGAAGCAATGACACCCTTACCTAATAGGTAGGAACTTTAAGGTCAAAATAGATAATGACAGTCTTAAATAGTTCTTGGAACAAAGACTATCTTTAGAAGAACAACAAAAATCTGTGACCAAGATGTTGGGTTATGATTTTGAAATCACCTACAAAAAAAGGGAAGAAAAATGTTGTGGTATATGCACTCTCAAGAAAGGATGAATATGTTGAGGCCTTTCTCTATGCTATCTCGATCATCCAACTTGATTGGATAACATAAACAAGGGATGAATGGAAGAATGAGGAAAAAGTGTGGAATCCCATTCAAAGGTTGTAGCGGGATTCCAATGCATTAGATAAATTTACATGGAAAAATGATTCACTATGGTACAAATATAACTTATATTTATGTAAGAACTCCCAACTCAAACAAAAGGTACTTTTTGAATTTCACACATGTCCAATAGGAGGGCACTCAGGATTTTTGAAAACCTATCACGTGATCAAGAAGGAATTTTTTTGGGATGGTCTTAAAACTGATTTTCAAAGGTTTGTGGGAGAGTGTTTGGTTTTCCAACAAAATAAGGTGGAAACAATTAAGACCCTAGTTATTTTACAACCATTATCCATCCCAAGTTAGCACTCTTAGGAGGTTTCCATGGATTTCATCACAGGGTTACCAAAGTTTGAAGGAAAGAGTGTCATCATGGTGATTATTGATAGACTGACCAAGTATGCACAATTTTGTGTACTCTCTCATCATTTCAAATCCAATATAGTTTCCATCACATTCATGGAGACAGTTCAAAAGCTACATGGAATCCCAAAGATTATTGTAAGTGACAGAGATCCCATCTTGACTGGAAATTTTTGGACATAATTATTTTCTTGTTTGGGTACTCAATTGTCTCATAGATCATCTTATCATCCTCAATCTAATGGACAAACTGAGATAGTGAACAAATGTCTGGAAGGATACTTTCATTGCTTTGTCTCTAATAAACAAGAACAATGGTTCAAGTGGTTACCCTTGGCAGAATGGTGGTATAACACTTCCTTTCATACTACAACAAAAATGACACCATTTATGGTTCTCTATGGATATCACCCACCGTCCATCACTTCTTCTCTAAAAGAAGAAGATAAGGTTCAAGCAGTGGAATATCCCATCAAGCATCAACAACAAGTTCTCCAATTCTTAAAGGACATCTTGACGTAGTGAAAGAAGTTTTGAAGTAGGGGATTGGGTATTTTTAAGACTACAACCATACAAACAGATGTCCCTGAATCAAGCTAAGAGGGATAATAAATTATCACCAAAGTACTATGGCCCTTATATGGTGTTGCAAAAGATTGGTACTATGGCATACAAATTGGAGCTTCTTTCATCTTTGCGAGTGCACCCAGTTTTCCATGTTTCATACTTAAAGAAGGTTATAGGTGACAAGAACCCAATTCAAACTATATTTATAGAACTTGACAAGGAAGGAAAAATCATAGTGGAGAATGAAGCTATCACCGACACAATAATTCACCAGCTGAGGAATAGATCCATTTTAGAGTATCTCATTAAGTGGAATAAACTACCTGCTAAAGATTCCACTTGGGAAGATGAGTCTTTTATATAGAAGCATCCATAATTACTCAAACGTTGCAGACAACACTTATTTGAAGGGGAGGGGTATATTAAGCCCTAAATAGTGGCACATTACCCCTTAATTGGGGCATATTACAATAGTATTTTTATTTTATTTATGTCGGCTTGGGTCCATTAGTTGTAATTGTACCTCCTAGTCTCCTATATATACCAATGAGACTTTTTCATTTGGAATCATCTTGTAATTGTGAATTCATATGATGTATAAGGAGGTTGCCCCATCGAAGAGGCTTATTATATGAATTTCTCTCTTTGTCAAGGAATTGAGTTCTTATTATGAGGTTTTTATGCTATTTTGATATTTGGTTCTTAACATTGAGGCTCAACTCATGAGTTTTAACATGAAGGATTGGAGATGGTACTAGTTTATGCACCTACTTTGCTGGTATTATTATTTGGAATTATGTTTAAGGGGGGGAATGTTAGGCCATGACACCTTATACAATCATGAAGTCCTACACCACCTTTGTATATTTCACATTATGGGATATAGTTTTTTTATCCTAAGTGTGTTCTAGATCCTACTTTTCTTCCTCCTATGTTATCTCCTAATGAGGTGTTGATGTGATAGAAATTGAGGTGGTTTAACTTATGTATTATATAATTGTATCATTAGAATGAATACAAAATGTGAGATGGCTTGAGGCATTTTATGCCAATTTATTTCCCTGGATTTTGTTATATTTCTTATCATGTACATGACCCTCTTTAGTGAAACTAATATATAGTTCTTTGAAATCCATGGTGACTAGTCCCAACATGCATAGCCATTCTGCCCCCAATACTATATCACAACCACCCCTATTGATGGAAAATAGATGGGTTTTGAGATGACAGTCTCCCATATTGGGTTTGACATTTTAACATCTGCCCCCACATTTCATAATACTTCCATTGGTGATCATGATTTGAAATTTGTGCTCTGGGTGTACAAAACAATGAGTTTCTTCTACCACTCTCTTGTGAATGAAATTATGAGTATTTCCACTTTCAACCAGGACTACAAATTTTTGGTGCTTATTGTAGCCTATAATTTTCAAGTTTTGTGGACTTTAAATGCCTAATAATGTATGCATGGATATTAGAGGTTTTTCCTGAGGGAATATAGATTCAATATTTTCCTGAGTCTGAGTGTTGGTGTCTTCAACTAGTAAATTCAATGTATCTTTGGTAGTTATGTCTTCAGTTAGGGCCAGAGTGGCCATATCAATTTGGAATAATTTATGTTCTTTACACCTATGACTTGGGACATATTTTTCATCATAATAATAATAGAGTCCATGCCTTTGGTGGTCTTCCATTCTATTATATATAACCTTTGTAATTTGAAGGGATGAGTAGGGGTCATGATGGAGGAATTAACCTGGGAAGGGAGAGTGCATGAAATGAAAGAAAGTTATTTTTGGTTTGTACATTAATCACCATCTCTGCTTCTAGATCATTTTGAGATGCTTCTAACCAGGTAGTGGGATGTTGCATTTTGACTTGTTCTTGAATCTCCTCCTCGAGGCCACTAACGAGACATTATTTATAGAAATAATTCATTAAGTTATTTGTGTATATGGATAATTTATCAAAATATAACATAAATTCTATGATTGGGCATGTTTGGAATAACTTGCTAAGCCACCCCAAATAGTGAATATCTCACTTGAAATGTGCATGGATAGATTTAGCAAACTAACTCTAGGAAATGTAGCTCACATAGGATTTTTTATGCCAATACCAAAATTTCCATCATTATGGATCTAGATAGAAGACCCCACTTTAAGTTTCATCATGTCATCAATAATTCCATGGAGGTTGAAGTAATCTTCCATTTGGGTGATCCATCCCGACGGGCTAGAACCATCAAACTTGTTCAGGTCCACCTTAGGGAAATGATGCCATATGTTATTATCCATCAATTTATTGTTGTGAGGACTCAAAGAGGGTTGTAGGTGGCTAAATATCCTTGAGTAAGAGGTTTCTTCCTAGTGTGGCTCAATATGTTATGCATTCTATGTTTCTTCTTTTCGTATGGCTCAAGTTGTCATAAGCACCAACTTCTCATTCAATATTTTTTCTAATTTGTCTGATTTCTCATCCAACTTCTTATCCAAATTCTCATCCAACTTCTAATAACAACCTTTTATGGTCTTCTAAATTTGTTGAAGATGAGATTCCAAGTGGTCCAACCTACTAGTAATAAAGTGGGTGGCCATATTTTCTTGGGAGTGGGTATGAGGTGGTTTATAAGGCTCCACCATAGGTGAGCTCACTAAAAAAGGTTATCAAGTCTCAAGCAAAATGGGTTTTTAGGTGCTATAGCTCTTTTAGATACATGCATGGTATAGCAATAACAACCCTCCATGCATGTATCTAAAAGATCTATAGCACCTAAATATCCAAGTACAATAACAAGCCTTCACAAAATATTGGACAAGCAGTTCAAAGAACTTAATTTTGAGGGCACACACAAAAGTAGGAAGGAAAATAGTTATGCATGAAAAAGTAGATAGAGGCACAAAATAAGGAAGAACAACAATCAAGAATGTAAAAGCAGCATGCAGGCGCAAAGGAAGGAAAAACACGCTCTAACAATGAGTTGTCATGAGTTGTAATGATTCATCATGAGTTGTCATAGGGTTTTGGGATAAGTGAATAGGGTTTTGAGCCCTAAATTAGATGTATAAATATGTAATGAGTGGGGTAGAATAGGTTGTTGAAAGTGGAGCCGATGATAGGATAAGGTTGAGAGAATAGACTAAGAATGAGAGAGAGTCTATGTTTGAAGGTTTAGGGAGGGTTTGCAGAGAAGAGGCTTGCAATGTAGAGCATCTAGGCATGATGGAGAAGGATATCATGATATATCTATTGTAAGCGCAATGCGCAAGCCTGAGATGACATCACAAACAATAATAAAGAAGCCAGTCATTGTGGACGTAGCCCAAAGTTTGGGTGAACCACGTTAAATTCTGTATCTAAATGTCTTTTTATGTGATTGTTCTTAGATGTTCTATTTATGCATAACTAGATCTAGATTTGTGTATTAGCTTATTGATGCACAACAACGATGAATGTTACAATGAATAGTTTATGTTGCAATCTGTGTCACAATGGTGTTGCATAATGAAACTTTACTAATTAATTAAGGGAAAGGGGAGAAATAATATGACACACAAGGTAGATAAGTAGGAATGGATATGATGATAGCCTCCCATTCCCTCATCCCTATAGAAATTTGGTTCCTACAACCCCAATAGATGCCTCGGGTGAGACTTCACTTGCACGTAGGTGATGCCAAAAGGGCCGATGTCTACAAGGTTTTTTGGTAGAATAAACTGAACCTAGGGTCTTACAACCACACACCAACAAATGGTTTCATTGTCGGGACCGACAATCTATGATTGAAGGAATGTTTTGGAGGCAGAATAAGAAAGAGATATTTGAATGGATAGAAAGGAAGGAATGATAATTTTCCAGAGGAGAGAATAAAAACCCTTGTATGAGTGACGAACAATGGATGCAAAGGTATGTGTACACATAGCTGCATGAGATTTTCTTCGATGAATTTCCGATTATCTTAATTGAGTGGTAGAAATATTAGTGGGGAATACTAGAAGATATTGTATTGTAGCATCGAGGAATTAGACTCCTGAGTTGGTAAGACAATTGAACTCTATAAGTAACAAGATTTCCCATGCAGTTGATTTCTGGTTGAACAACATATTGGGGGGTTATATTACATAATTTTCAGTAGATTGTACCCAATCATATAATGTTGCAAGGAGGGATTTAATTAAGGCTTTGCACAGAAGGTTTATGAAATCATTAGGTACCTGGATAAAGATGTTGTTGCACAACAAGTGCGTGATGGCGATTGAGTCTGATTTCTAAGGGGATTCACACATATAAGGGAATGGGGGGATGACCATATGATAGTTTGAAGGTAAGAAAGAATGAAGGAAGAAATGAAGAAAGAAGGGAGGGACTGAGGATGAAGACAAATGAAGAAGGTTTATCAGAAGAGGAATTCAAGTTTGGAGTACTGTGCATTGGAACAAGGTACAAGAGCCAGTTGAAGATTGGGGCTGAGAAAGGAAATTTGTGCAGTGAGTTGGAGAGGAGAGAACCCTATGCAATAGTCCATATCATAGAAATATTGCACATAGAAGAAGAGAAAGAGGATTCTTAGTTCGGTCCTATAATAGAAAATCTGTTAAGTCCTACTCAGACTAGATCCTGTGTCGATTCCACGACCCCATGTGCATCACCGATATCAAAAGTAACATTTGAGGATTTGTCAAAAGAACTTATAGTTCACAAGGGGAGACATAGTAGCAGTAGCCAAAGAAGAGGAAGCGGTGCACCGAATCAGAGTCAACCAACATCGTCGAGGGGAGGTACTACACAAACCAACATGGTAGGGTTATACAACACATTGAGACTGCCTGATTTCCAGGGAGTTGGGTTGGAGGACCCGAAACAACATCTATTCGTATGAGAGACAATTTGGGCAATGGAGAATGTCTAGGATGAGGTTGTAAATACTTTACAGTTGGCAACAAATTTTAGAGGTTATGCATTGGTCTGGTATGAAACTACAGAGTACCACACCTAGGAGACAAGCAAGGACTTTAGTAGAAATTAGACAATCATTGTTGAAAGAGTTCAAGAAGCCAAAGTTTGAGTCACAATACATCACAAAATTGAAGGAAATCAAACAAGTGCAGAATGATTTAGTTTGGGACTATGACCAGATATTTAAGTATTTGATGGGTAGATTGACATTCCAAATCCCTAATAAACAACACCAAGAATGGTTTATTGTAGGACTACTACCCCACATTCACCGACCATTGATTCAATAGAAGGTTACGTCGCAACCTGAATCTTTGGAGATAGCAATGAAACTAAAAGCATCCCCTGTAGAAGATGGTGAGGGGATGGCACAAGTCCAGAAACAGTTAGACACCTTGACCACTCAATTAGTGGAACTACCAAAAGGGAAGGAGAAGAAGGAACAAGTCTAGTGCACCAAGTGTAGGAATGAAGGCCACCATAAGGATGAATGCCCCTCTTTTTCATAGTACTTGGCGAACGGGGCACCAAATACACTACCAGGAGGGGGATATTGCGAAATATGTAATAAATGGGGGCATCCTTTGCATGATTTTCCATTACTATAAAAAATACCAAAGTACGTCAAGGAATCTCTTTTGTAACTTTTGAAAGTCAGTTGAGCATGAAGAGAAGGATTGTCGTGCATTTGATTTGATGAGAGAGTGCACTTTAGATATGCATAAGATTTAGGAGGAGAATGCTGAAACAGAAGGAGGTGATCCACAATAAAATAATTAGAGAGGATTTAATCTAGGAAAATGAGGAGGATTTGGCAGAGGTCAAGATAGAAGAAATTTTGGCAGAGTAGGTAGAGGACCAATAATATGTTACAATTGTAATCAACTGGGACACTTAGCTTGTGACTGCCTGAATCCTTGCAAAACCTACAGATATTGTAGAGCACTGGATCATGTGAAAGAAGACTGTTCTCAACTACTTACAAAGTGGTAAGAAAGAGGGAATCAAAACTAGAACCCAAATCAAAACATATAGAAGATATCAATCGAGAAACATAATGAAGGACCTATAATAGCAGTTGTCACATGCGAGGGAGGTAGAACATGGATTGATGCGACGAATGGAGGGAAGCAGGTTGATCAATGGGTGATGAAATCAGTAGGACTTATGCCAACATTTGACCCTCGGCAAGAAAATGAGACATATTAGAGGGAAATAAAAGAGATACTAGGACCAGATTGGGTAACATCAACATCATCTGTGCCTCCGGTCTATGAATGTGTTATACCAGAAAAGATGTTTGAGAAGATAGGTACTCTAAGAGAGTTTCTGAGAAGTTTCATAGAATTGATAAAAGATGAAACTGCGCCGAGTGCAGTATGTGAAATGATTGATCATTGCGCACGATAAAGGGAATTTCCTACCACACAGAGGGTAGTGAATCATGTATTACACAAAAAAGGGACCAACAAAGAGTTTAGATTAAGTGCGTAGATTGGAGAATATGATGTGGAAAATGTCATTTTAGACTTGGGGTTCGATGTAAATGTGTTACCAAAGAAAACATGGGAAATGATGGGCAAACCCAAGTTAATATGGTCTCTCGTCTAGTTAAGGTTGGAAAACCAACACAAGATAATACCAATTGGTCGATTGACGTGGATACCTATGGATATCGATGGGGTGTGCAGTGTAGAAGATTTCAAAGTAATTTTGATTGTGGATGATAGTCAACCATATCCATCACTAATGGGGTTAGAATGGGATTTTGAAAATCAGGCAATTATTAACCTAAAAAGGAGGGAAATGATATTTGAGATAGGATACTTGAAGGTTACTACACCATTGGATCTGACATAAGGAAAGAGGTACATCGAACCATCTAAAGGGAACAAAATTGACAACTTATATAATATGACTAAACAAATGGATGAATATGTTAACCCTACTTCATATGGTGCACTCAGTTGGAGAAGTATTGACTCATGTGAATCAAATTTAGAGGAAGGTATGGAACATTGGCAAAATAGGATGGATGAAGAATCAATTAGACGATGTGCACACATAACTCGATCATTGTGCTGGATTGGAACGAATTTATGTGATCCACCCAAGTATGATGGATTAACTGATATATTTAAGGCGTTTCAGTTGTAGATACCTGAAAAACAAACATTGTTGGCCTTATATTTTTTCTTGAAGGCCACTCTAGCCAGATGGTGGGATGCACATAAAGAGGGAATGGAAGACTAGAAGCAATGGAGGAGATTGATGCAAGTTAGATTCAGTACTGATGTGGAGCATATTGCGTAGAAGTATACAGGGGCAAGTGATCCAACAAATCATGTTGAGCAGTGTAGAAACATATGGAGTTCAATCTTGAAGAAGGAATGGGTGCACATGTTTATACATAGATTGGATACAATTCCTAAGAATTGGTACCTAGAACTAGAAATGCGTAGGGAAACAACAAATTGGGACCAACTAATTCAAAGTTTCAAGGTAGCACTTACGCTTGAACATGAATCTCCATTAGTAGATGAAACCTTATAGGTCATTAGAAACAAGATCTTTTTACAAGAAGGACCAATGGAGGTAGTACCTATGTGTAGTTCACATAGAGCTTCTTTGATTGTTCATGAATTAATGGAATGTTATAATGTTTCTAAATAAGAACACGATAAGGAAGATCCAAGGACTATATAAGTACCTGCAAACGAGGGGGAACATGCAATAGAAGGGCCAGAGCTTGAATCTGTTGTGTATGCACAACCACTAAAGACATGAAAGGTAAATATTGGGATAAAGGAAAGTCCAAAGTTTGTACAGATAGGCAAATAATGGAATGACGAAATTGTGGAGAATATTGCAGATTTATTGCGCAAGTATTAGGATCTATTCCCAACTACATTCTCAAAAGTGAAAGGGATAGTTGGTGAGCTAGGAGAAATGAAGATCCCTTTGAAACTAGGTGCTAAACCAGTAAGACAAATACCTTACAGACTGAATTCGAAGTATAAAAATAAGTTAAAGGAAGAGATAGATAAAATGTTAGAAACATGAATTATTTAACCGATAGTAGAGTTAGAATGGATAAGTCCAATGGTAGTACAAGATAATAATATAAGGGGAAGTCAATGTTTTGTAGACCTAAGGAAGCTAAACGATGCATGTTTGCATGATCCATTTCCAACACCTTTTACAGATGAAGTACTAGAAATGTAGGGAGGCAGGAGGCCTATTCTTTCACATATGGATTTTCAGGATATCACTAGATCAATATTGTGTAGGAAGATAGATATAAGACTACCTTTGTGATATAGTGGGGAAGTTATCAATACACAATGATGCTTTTTGGGTTGAATAATGCACCTGCAGTTTTTTCAAGAGTAGTTTTCGCGGATTTTAAGCAATTTATTCATATGTTCTTGGAAGTTTACCTGCATTATTGGACCGTGTTTAGTCTATTGAAATATCACACAAAAGTACTTAGTTTAATGGTGGAATATAGGTGTAGACAATACCGATTTTCACTAAATTTGAAAAAATGTATTTTTTGCGCACCTTTTGGAATCTTGTTGGGTTGTGTGGTATGTAAGTAAGGATTATTAGTGGATCTTGCCAAGATTGTAGTGATTTTGGACTTATAACCACCCACATCAGTCAGTAAATTGAGAGAAAACCTGGGTCATACAGGATATTACAAGAAGTTCATTAAGGGTTATGTGCAGATTACAACACCTATGGAGAAGTTGTTGAGGAAAGAAGCTAAGTTATAGTGGAATGAAGATTGTTAGAAAGGTTTAGATACATTGATGCAGAAATTAGTGATTGCGCCGATTTTGATCTTTCGAGATTGGAAGAAGGAGTTCCATGTTAATGTGGAAGCGTCATCCATAGCTTTAGGCATAGTACTATATCAACCAGAGGAAGGAGGCATAGACCACCCAATTGAATTTGCAAGAAGGAAGTTGTCAATAGCAGAAAAAAATTACACTACCACGGAACAAGAAGGATTGAAAATGGTATATGTGCTGCAAAATTTTAGACATTACTTATTGGGGTCTCACTTTAAGATGTATACATACCATTCTGCACTAAGATACTTGGTGAACAAGCCAGTGTTGGGGGGGAGAATATTCAGATGGTTGATGTTGTTCCAGGAATATGATTTTGAATTTGTTGTGAAACCAGGGAAGTTAAATGTAGGACCAAATCACTTATCATGAATATTATCAGGATAATATGCAGGGAATTTGGATGACAAATTGTCAGATGCACAATTATTTGCAGTTAAAATGGTGGACGACTACTTCACAAACATTGTCCATTTTTAAGTACAAGAATGGCCTTGTCAGAAATGACAGTTGCATAGAAGAAACAATTAGTGGTTAAATCAACAAACTACCAAATAATTGTAGAGAACTTATACAAGTTAGGTGCAGATGGAATATTAAGACGATCTGTGTTGGATCATGAAAGGCCAATGATACTCTCATAAGTGCACGAAGGAATTATAGGAGGACACTATGCAGGTAAAGCGATAATAAAGAAGATGCTAAAGAATATTGTCAGGCACACGATGTTTGTCAAAGGGTGTGAAAGCCATCCAGAAGGGATGAGATTCCTTTACACCCACAAGTTACATTGCATAAATTTGATAAATGGGAAATATACTTTGTTGGACTGATCAACCCACCAATGAGAATATCAAGAGCTAAGTATATAATCACTTCAAAAGATTATTTGACCAGATGGGCAAAAGCAACACCAGTCATATACTGCACTACAAAGACTGTTGCGAGGTTCCTATTTGAGAATGTAGCTAAATGATTTGTATTCCCACTCATTTTACTCAATGATAAAGGAACACACTTCTTGAATAGGATGATTACAACATTCACTGAGGAATTTCAAATTCATTATTAGAAGAGTACGTCGTATGACCTTCATGCCAATGGGACAATAGAAGCTTTTAATAAAATTCTAGATAATTCTCTAACAAAGATTTGCAATGTAGGAAGGGATGATTGGGACTTGAGGATCCCTGCAATATTATGGGCGGATAGAACTACAAGTAAAAATTTGACTAGGAATCTGCTACAGAGAAAATCCCCCTATACTAGGTCTAGGTACAGGAAGAGCGTTGAATTCCCTTAAAATATTGTTCTAACCTTAAACTACCCAAAATCTATCTTAACCAAATAATAAGAGGGAGGAAATAAAGTCAATGGGTGCACCTTTGGTCCTTATGGGCGGTGTGGACATTTTTCACCTTTGCAGCTTCCTAGATTGCAGGTCTCCTCCCAACGCTGACCTGCAAAAGCTTAGGAAAACAATGCTACAACACATAAAATATCTACTTATCACTTTCAATGTTCATATATTGACATAAATGCATAAATAAATAAAAACATATTGACATAATTTTTTGGGAGAAGAATGAACTCTTTCATTCAATATTAAGATCAAAAGGATTACAACCTTTGTCAGCAATCGCTCCAAGAACCATGTCCGGGCTCCTTCATCGTGGCTCCAATTGCATCAATCCCATGCAAGCTTCTCACAACCAACTTATCACTTGAGAAAGGAGTAATGGTTGTATAATGAGAAGGCGCTGGAGGGGAAGGCTGAGGCCAAAACTCAGAATAGGATGCAAAACATGGGCTAAGAAGGGGAAGGGATTTTGACAGAGTTTTCTTATTCTCTTGCATGTATTTTCAAATGAGACCCCAAGACCTATTTGTATATGAGAAAACGATGGTTATTCGGTTTGGGGATGGGATAAAAGGGGTAAAATGGTTAGGAAACCCTCGATAGCCCGTAAACTTGCCAAATTCCTTAAAATTTCATATGTTTTGCAATTTTTGGAGGTAAACGCGAGCTAACTAGTATGAAGCTCACGTATATACGCGGGCCAACTAGTATGCGTCACACGTGTGTACATGGGATATCAGTTCAGTAGAGCACGTACATGTTCCAAAAAATGGTTTTTTAAGAAGAAGCCTCAACAGTATTTTGACAAATTATGTAAGTGGAAAGGACAATGTATTGTATGCATAGATAGGGAATTTTTGGAATATAACAGATGCCCCCTAATGTGTGAGGTTAGAATAGCAACTGATGGCCGAAATACATTACAATATCTTTACCAGTGGGAAGGAACGTAGTCGAGTGAGCCCGAGATGAGTGTTCGGGAGCGTGCCATCGGCAAAAAAATGAAAATATCTCTGAGGCGGGCATACCCATGCTTGGGATGAACTAAGCATGGATACCAATCAAGTACATTGCAGATCCATGTCATATAAATGTCTATATAAATATTAGCCATGATCAATACACAGTGGATCTACATCTCAAAATAATTCGATGATATACAAGTACAATATAATATGCATATTCAAGAAGCATTAACACTTGTGGTTGTAGATGAGGACGTCATAGATTGAGAAATAACTTCAAGATATTCAAAATCTCATGTAGGAGTAAAATAGGGGTGTAATACTCACTACCCCGAGGTCTTTGACATGCCTTTGGGGAAAGACTGGAAGATCTCAATCATCAGGCACAAAACTTCATGGATTTGGAATCTGAACTTGACTGGACTCTCGAGATGGACGACTTATGAAAGTCAAGAGACAAACTGTAGAATGGTCGACTCAGGTTGGATAAAACTTCCCTTGGAAAAAATCACAAAAATAAATGATGAGACTCAGGCAACGTAATATTGACATAAGTATGTGATACAGGAGGTCTCACAAACTCTCCATATGTTTGGAAGAGTAACCAAACATAGGAGGACATAACTCTATGTAGCGAGAAAATATTTCGAAGGTCATACTAGATCCAAATGCTTGGAGAACAAATGGAAGGATTTTCTTTGTTCAAGGGAGGTTGTCTTGCTACTGAAAAAAGAGAATGTATATCCCATCCCCTCTTTTTGGAATATTTGATTTTTTTTGTCTTTTTCAAAATATTTAACAATCTTGAAAAAGAATAAAAGAATGCTATGTTACAAAGGAGGAACGAGTGTCGTGGGTAGGCCAACTAGTTCCAAGTGCATGGAACATACTGATGGTCAGGGAAAGGAGACATGTGCATGATAAGGACACTCGAGAAAATGCCTCCATGGGTCAAGGTGTCAGATCACAAGGGAAAAAGTGTTGCAAGGCTTGCATTTAAGGAATGCTTTGAAGGTTCAATTAAATAGAAACATGGAGCCGACATTAGGCCAAAGATGCAAGGATGAGACATGGTATGCGATTAAGTATGAAACAACAAGACTCTTTCCATGTGAAGTTTTAAGAGCCTAGAGAAGGTAAGCTCGATGGTTTTTCACGTGTAGTGAGTCTGAAAAAATGCTAAAAGAAGACTCCAGAGAGTTCCTTTTTCGTAACTAGTCCAGTCAGTTCGAAAAAGGGTTAAACTTATACTGAAAGGACGTCTCTTCAAATCCATTTTAACGAGTGTGACAGAAACAAGATCACTCAACTATCTTTTCAATTTTAAGGAATTTGAAAAGAGCTTAACTATGGAATCACAACCTTTTTATGGGTTGAGTCTCCTTAGCCTGAAAAAGTATAAAATATAATTTAGGAGAACTCTCCCGACGATAAATGTCTTCCAAGGTGTACCTTTTTCCTGGATAATCTATTGGTTGGAAAAAGGGTTAAAATTATGCCAAATGAATGTTCTTTCTAGACCAATTAACGAGTGTGAAAGGAAAAGGGTCACTTGACGATATTTTCATATTTAGGGAGTCTGAAAAGAGTTTAAATATGGAATCTGAGGGGGTTCCTTTTTCGTAAGTAATCTCCAAGGCCCAAAAAAGAGATAAACCAAAACCAAGGAGAATGTCCCTTTTTAAACTTATGCCTGAGAATACTCTCCTAGCAAACCGAAGCTCCTAGGGCATACCCTTATTCGTAAATTAACCGTCCAGATCGAAAAAGGGTAAAACCACCACTAGACATATGTTCTTTCAAATTTTAGTTTGACAAGCGTGAAGGGAAACATGATCGATTGACAATCTTCTCAATTTTAGAGAGTCTGAAAAGGGATTAAAGAAGACTCCAGGGGGGCTTATTTTCTTAAGTAATCCAAATGAGATCGAAAAGAATAAATAATTTGTTGTTAGATATCGCTTTCAAAGTTTAAGTGATGTTGAAAGGAGATAAACCATGCTCTAGGGGAGTCCCATGGTTATAGGCTAGAAAAATGATGAAGAAGAAGGATGAGGCTTCAACACAAAGTCATGGTGGGACTAAAAGGACTCTCGTTCCTATGAAGTACTTCAGTATGGGCACCAAATGTAAAACAAGGCTCTAACTAGGATTCCCATAGAAGGAAGTCTCTACCACATAAAGTATGACAAACTTATTAGCAAGGAAGGCTAATGTCGCAATTCAGCGGGGTCGATCCTAAGTCCAAATGGACCAGGAAACAGATAATGAAAAAATGAAAGAAGGGAAAAACCTAACCTATATGCCAGTTTCGAGGTCAATACCTGTTAGAACAGATCGATATGATGAACAAAAGTCAAAGAAAAATGTCTCCAAGATCCTTCATATAAGGCTAATAACACTCATCCATAATTTAATATATCCAATATAGATAGAAACTTCAGAAAATAAGAGGTACTATTGAATACAAAAATTTAAAACAACAAAATTGGACTGTACAATATGGTATAAGGAACCACACAAATTTTCAACTCATGCATGGTAGTAGTTCAGGTAGAGCCCACTGCTAGGCTCTGACTAAGAGTCACTTTGATATTCAACCTGGAAAGTCTCCCAAAAGGGAAGAAAACACGAACTATGATGTAAGTCCTCCCATGATATAGAAACTGTAGTCATGGATTTAAGGATAGCCTCATCCAAAGAAGGCAATTCAAAATCCAAGAAATCACATGAACGAGGAGGGTCAACGGTCCCAAAGGTAGAATTAAACTGACCATATTCCATATGACAATGGAGGTTCTAGTCGAAAAAAAAAAGATTCTATCAATGAAGAATCACAAGCACAAAGGCTTAAGGATATAAAAACAGTGATACTAGACTCAAAAGGAAACTCGATATCACTTGGACCAAGAGGGGGAAGAAAGGGCTTCCATTTCTCCATTGGATAAACCAATGGATCAATGTCTGAGACCAAGTCTCGAGAAGGAAAACATGAGTGAAAAAATTCCTACTCAGGAGAAATTAAACACCGAGGATAAGATGGCACATAATTAAACTGTGGCAGGGGAGAGTCTACACGAACACTAGGAACATATAAAGGGGAATCCTGAACTAATGCTGAATTAGGATGGTGATTATCAGATGCCAATTGGTTGATAGAGACAATGATTCCATTATGAGGGAAATGCATCACTCGGAAGAGCGTAGACACCACAACGTTCATAGCATATACACCATCATGCCTGAGAAACATATTGAAATATAATGGGCCTTGCACCACTATAACATCAAGAAGGACAATATTCCCACCTAATGAGATAGGAAATTAAGGAAGCATCCCCAAATACTCACTAGGAAATCTGTCAAATCCAAAATCTCATGCAAAGCAGACACAAGCTTAGGAGAACCCAAATCTTGCCAAGACGAGGATGATAAAATACTTGCAGAGGCTCCTTCATCTACAATACATCAGTAAAAAAAATTTGAATTAAATTCAACCCTTATTTGAAAGGGTGTAGAGGAAGGGAGATGAGGTTCAACAAGGTCATTCCAATCAAAGGAAACCATCCTAGGACTTGGAGGGGGTGTGCTTGAAGTGAGCGGAATGCCCCCTTGTTCTGAAAGTATTGAACTGGAAATGATAAAAACATAGTCAGTAGATACATCACTCCCCTTCAAAAGAGTGGGATCAACCAAATATTTCATCGGTGTGACCACTTTAGTAGACTCAACACTCTCCAAGAGAAGAGTGGGATCAACTGAAGATTGCATCGACGTGACCACTTTAGTAGACTCAACACTCTCCAAGAGAAGAGTGGGATCAAATGAAGATTGCATCGACATGACCACTTTAGTAGACTCAACACTCTCCAAGAGAAGAGTGGGATCAGTTGAAGATTTCATCGTTGTGACCACTTCCTCAACCAATGGATGCATAGGCTGCGATACAACATGGTATGAAGGCGCATCACCCCCTAAAAGAGGATTGGGATCAACCGAAGATTGCATCAACATGACCACTTCATACTCTGAAGGATGAATAGGCTATGACAAAACCTCAGAAGATTCAAAATCAGAAGAGCTTGCAGATAGGGGCCACAATATTCATTCCTCTGGAAGGCTAGGGCATAAATGAGTAAGGCGATCTCCCTTGCAAATATTACAAGGAAACTTAGTCTTACATCCTATCTGTATGGGTTTCTCAATAGAATTAATGCCCTAGCATGACTAGCATGACTATAGGTTGTTGACATATCACTCGTATGATTCTCATTGATGAGACTCATGCCCCCAGCATGACTTCTGGTGGTTGGTTGCACATATCCAACATGATTTATAAAGGTTGGTGATTGGTCGATAACATTACTCTCAAAGGCTACAAATTTTTTTCCAGTATGACTAGCAGTGATTGGAATTTTACCCCCAGCATGACTAGCAGAGGTCAGGTGTTGGTAGTCAACATGACTTACAAAGGTTGATGACCTATCTCCAACATGACTCGCAGAGGTTAGTGATTGGTCGATAACATGACTCGTAGAGGCTACATACCTATTTCTAGTATGACTATCAGTGATTGGAATTTTACCCACAACATGAATGGCAGAGGCTGGGTGCTAGTCTTCAACATGACTTATAGAGGTTGATGACCTATCTCCAACATGACTCGTAGAGGTTGGTGATTTATTCTTCTTATTCTCCCTCTTTCTATTTCGTTTATACTTCTGGTTACTAGTAGCTATACTTTCACTATATATGGTAGAAGTAGGAGAAGAAGACTTCGTTGAATAAGGAACATCAACATGATTCCCATGACATAAGGTGAATAACTAAGAAGCATCAAGAGTATTCAAGACATTTGGAATGGTACCTAACCAAACCGATAGTCCCACATTCAACCCAAGAATGTACAAAGTGGCCATAAAAGGGACACCAACATTTCCAAAGAAAGGAAAAGCACAAGAATCCCCTTATGAAGGGGTTACTTGGTTGGTATTGTCGGTAACATTTTCCATGAAGATATTGTGCACAAGTTCTTCCCTTGTGGGATCATTCAAGTCCGTAAAAGTCTCACACACTGACTCTAGAGAACCCATGGTATAAAAAACAACGCCTATAAAGAGGCGGCTCCACATTTCTAAGTGGAATACCAAAAATTCTTCACGACCGACATAGTGGGCAGTCTACCACCTTAGGTCAGAGATCTAAAGAAATAAATGATTAACTCACTATGGAAAACTAGAGAGAACAGAGCACACCACTAAGAAGAAAAGCTTAAAAATATACAAACAAAAGAAACTACCCTTCTGAATGCTTCTGACCCATGGAGATGAAGTCTTGATCATCTAAAGAATTCACAAAGAAAAATGATTGTCCAGGAGAAGAATTTACCCATACCTCTGAATGACGGTCCCTTTGGGTGTCACCTAGAGAATATAAATTCTGCCTTAGGTACCACGATAGACCCCTCGAAGTCACTTGTGTGTCAACCTATATAATGGAAACTAGGCCACCAATCTATAATCAACAACCATGGGGGTACATTCGACAACCGGGTGAGTGTATGGGTAGGGTAACTAAGCCCGAAGATCTTCCAGAGGCCTGATACAATTCGGGCCAGTAATGCTACATGATTCACCCCAAATACACACTCTCCCAAACTGTTTTTCAGGATCAATAATGGAAATCTCCATCACCATCCTCCACATGGCCTCGTGTTTGACTCATGTGTGAGAGGAGCTTCCTGTATTGAGTAATTACAAAGTGGAATTTTCACACCCTATCACATACACCTAAGTTAAGTTTTGGTTGGCCTTAGAGAGTTTACCTCTCCACACATAGTCCAAGGCCCTAGCCTAAGCTATTGGTGAACCCTAGAAAAAGTGTTACTAATATATTTTAGATTAGCGCATTCGTTTTAGGGGATTTTATTACTCAAGGAATGAAAGTGCAACTTATGTTGTTTGAGACTCTTGAAAAAATGAAACTTACAATAACACTGGCAACTAAAACTTTACACTAATCCTTCAAACCTAAATATGCAATGTTTTCTCCTTTCCATGCAAAATGAACAATGCAACTTTCGAGTGAAACAAAATAGCAAATGAAAGGATTTATTTCTTTTTTTTCTTTTACAATGATTTCAAGATGAGAAGAAAACAAAACCCTATGATAATTTATTTTTCTTTTTCAATTAACATTGCAAAGCAAATGCAAACAAAGAAAGAGATCTAAAAAAATAGTTTTTTTAATTTTATTTATTTCAAATCAAAGTTGAACTAACAAAAGATGTTAAAAGAAACTACAGAATACATGATTCATGGCCCGTGAATTTGTTTTTAAAATGAAACTCAATTTTCTTAAAATTCAAGCTAAAAATAAGCCAAAAATGCTTGGAAACACAGAGAGACAAGAGGATTTTATTTTTATTTTTATTTCATAAACAATATGAGCCTGCAAACTGTCTCAACCCCAAACAACATAATCTTCTAGAACTCATGAAGACCTGGGAACCACAAGTTTCCTGTAGGAAAAGGAAAATCTTTTGACAAAATTCTCCAAAACAACAGAGACGGGTGTTGTGCACGACCAACCTGCGTATGTACGTGGGCTACATATAATAAAAACCACATATGTACGCGGGCTATATATAATGCAGACCACATAAGTAAGCATGTTGTATAGAGAACATGGTGCGTACACCTCTGTAAATTAAAAAAAGAAAAGAAAAAGTTTGGACAAACTTGGGAAAGGGAAGCTGGTAGGCACATGGAAGGTGACCAGAGACCCAACCTGACTCAGAACACTCAGAAAAATTAGAAATAAACTGAGAATCAAATCTAACCAAGATCTCCCACTAAGACCCTAGAAAGACTCCCCAGTGGAGTTGCCAATTCGGCTACGGGGAAAATCTCCCTATACTGGGTCTAGGTATAGGAAGAGCACTAAATTCCCTTAAAATATTGTTCTACCCTTAAACTATCCCAAATCTATCTAAAATGAATGACAAGAGAGAGGAAAAAATGTCAATGGGTGCACCTTTGGTCGTTACAACTGGTGTAGACCTCTTTCGCCTTTGCATCTTTCTAGATTACGAGTCTCCTCCCAAAGATGACCTGCAAAAGCTTAGGAAAACAATGCTACAACACATACAATATCTACTTATCAATTTCAATGTTCATATATTGACATAAATGCATAAATCAATAAAAGAATATAGACATAATCTTTTTGGACAAGAATGAATTATTTTATTCAATATTGAGATCAAAAGGATTACAACCTTCATCAACAATTACTCCACAAACCAGGTTCAGGCTCCTCTATCGTGGCTCCAAGTGCATCAATCACATGCAATCTTCTCACAACCAACTTATCAGTTGAGAAAGGAGAAAGGTTTGTATAAGGAGAAGGGGATGGAGGGGAAGGCTGAGGCAAAAAATCAGAATAGGATGCAAAACTTGGGCTAAGAAGGGGAAGGGATTTTGGCAGAGTTTTCTTATTCTCTTGCTTGTATTTTCAAAAGAGACCCAAATACCTTTTTTTATATGAGGAAAATATGGTTATTCGGTTTGGGGATGGGCTACAAGGGGTAAAATGGTTAGGAAACCCTCGATAAAAGAAAAAGAAAAAGTAAGAAAATTTATGAAAAAGTAGAAAAGGGAAAAGGAAGAAAAAGTGGAAAAAGAAAAAGAAAAACGAAGGAGAAATAAGAAAAAAATGAAGTTACAATGAGAGTAAGGGAGCATAAAAAGTGAGTGTTTCATAGATAAAATAAAAAATGTAGAGACAATTAGGTACATATAGAAGAAATGTGTGGAACATGACTATCATGATCGTTAAAGTAATTTAAAGGGTGGAAATGACGGTTAAACAATGATAATGACAAGTCATAAAGATGACACATAGAAATAAATGGAAAAATCCACCAAGGATCGTGACAGACTAGCAGTACGCGTCACAAATCCAAAATATGATATGGTAATAATGAAACATTAAATCAAGCATTTATCACACCACTGACGAATGGGATGTTTAATTCAGACACGAAGGGACATGTACAACTGGTGAAGGGGCACACAAGTCGTGAAGGGTCAACAAGCATTGGTTATTGTCACTTAGAGTTGCATGCGAGAAAGAAAGAGTCGAGAACCATATTGCAGAATCCAAGGAAAGAAACCCTAGAGCCGAAGCAGTTGTCGCTGGTAGCCAGTTTATAGAAATGGCACCACCAAAATCAACAATGCTCGTACCAAAGAAAGACTGAAAAAGAGCGCAAATAGTAGAACTAGAGGTTGAGGAGACTCTAGGAGCATCATTGTCGAAGCCAAGGTTTCCCCGAGACTACATTCCACCAAGGAATGATGATGCCCCACCAATGACATTACAAAATATTTCCAACTATTAATTGGTGATGCCTGACATCCCAGATGGGGTCATCATGGATGAAGACATGCTAGGGAGGATGTTACCTCAAATATGCAGACCACGATATCACAAAAATGATGAAGTTCCTTGAAATTGCACCACACTAATACTTGGAACTAAGGATAGATCCAACAATGAACCAAAGCATAACTATGCCAAAGCTATGGGTTATAGGATTGGAGCAAGAATGAATCCTAAACCTATTCGACATCCCACACTTCGGAAGGAGAAAGGAGGTGAATGTATGTGTCAAATTTCTCTTACCTATGTGCATGGTAGTTATTTGTGGCTGGAAAGTCCAATCTCTATAGATACAAACCTGATTGCAAGGATCATAGGTTTACCATCACATGAAAAATATCGAACCTCATTGTTTGTAGACAAGAAAAATGACATGACTATGTTAGAGGAAATGAGGGAAAAATTTGACACAATTAGAGGTGTTCTTGGGTTGGATGTGTCGAGCATATGAGATCCAACAATAAGGATTTAAATGCAAGCATTAGTGTGTATGTTACTGAGGAAATGAAAAAAATACCAATTTCCAGCGAGAGTGATAGTTGTGGCTGAGAAGTGTGTCGAAGGGATCCCGTTGAGATGAGCACCTTTGTTATTGAACCAATTCCTCATTGACTACACAGAATCACATGATAGAGGCATACAATTCCATTATCGATGGATTCTAATTATGATTGTGTTCGTATCATGGGAAGAGTTGGAGGATGCATAGTTCTTGGGTCTCAGAGGTAAGCCATGCTTGGCAGCTAAGTATTATAAATTTTGGTACATTCCTAACAAAAGAAGACAGATCAACACTAACATCAATTTCTTTCTCTACGACGAAAGGATTTGGAGGTGCATCAATAATACGCCACACAATTCACCACAATTGGTAGAGGCATACACCCCGATTGCACAGTTTTGGGAATACCGACACCATATCTATATACAAGAAAACAAGGACCCAAGGGAGGAATGGGTCCAGAAAAAATATAAGATCAAAGAAGAAGATATCCACCTGATCATGCAGGATTGGGATCCATATTCGAAGGTTCCTGTGAACCCTGACAATGAAACAGATGAACAAGATAATGAACAGGGTAATGGACATGACAATGAATAGGGAAGAGACATAGAAGACGTGCAAAAGATAGTCCCAACATTCAGATAAAAAAGGAAAGACAAGGGTAAGGGGCCAAGAATAGTTGTGCACAAGAAGTAGAAATCCCACAAAGTACCGACCAACTATACTCTGACAAATGATGACATCGATAGAATCAAATATCAAGTGAGGGATTCCATGGATGAAACAATTGAGAAAGCATCATGAAAATAAGAATAAAGTCTCTAGAAGGTGTAGGACCAGTTAAAAACATTGCAACAACTCTTGGAAGCAACAAGGATAACACCATAGTGTAGATCCGATGAAGGACCATCAGCAATCTCGACTGGGAAAGCAGGGGTCACCACTTCTTATTTTTCAGAGATGGAAATAGGGTGCAGACTATTAAAGATCTCACCATATGTGATTGAGTTCCCAATGCCCAAGACGCAGTAGTAGGTACAACGATTAAGTCACCTATACTTAGTCGTTTCATGGATGCCCACAATAGTACTACAAGGCATGCACATCTATATTGCACGAGAAATATAGTTTCACACAAAGTCAACATCAAGCAAATTGGTGAAGGTAGTGACAAAGAAGATAGATATGCAACAATAGTATACAACTACTTTACAGGAGAAGAGTGTGGTTGAGGAATAATATGAAAGGATACCGAAGGAGAAGAGTGAGGATGAGGAAAAGGCTGAGAGAATATTGAAGGAGAAGGACAAGGTTGAGCAGTAGGTAGAGTGAATACAATAGGCCATCCAAAAACTCTATAAGGATATTCTAGAAATGTCGATGGTGGTAGAAGCCACTCTTGAAGAAAAAGTCTCAACAATCAGGGAAGTCATTAAAGGATTTCACACTAGGATTGAAGACTTGAAATCACACACCATACCAAGGAAACCACCTGAGGAAAAAGAACAAAAAGAAAGAACTTCTATGACCTCGGTGGCAAGTATTAAGAGAATGGATGAGGAATGTGTGGAGTTATGTGAGGAAGGCATGCAGATTTGGACAAATATGATGGAGAATCTAGAGATGAAGGTTGTGGAAGCTAGATTAAGGGATGCCCAAGAAAAGACTTATAAGTCTTCAAAGAACATAAGTACGTTGCCACCATCTAAGCGCATGATTGTCATCCTAAAAAGCATGTAATCGTACATTGAAATATATCAGATAAGGGAACAACAAAATATTCTCCAACAACTATTAGTACCTCTACAAGATGAATCATTAAGAGTAATAGGGGAATTGGCAGCTACTTAGATCATGGTAAGGAAAGCAACACACTACAACAAGGAGAAACTCACAACCCTGACTACACAGGTCGTAGAGGATATTTTGGAAGAAGAAGCAAAAATCAAGAAAGAAGTCATGACATAAATGGAGACCCTCCAAAATTTCATGGAATCATGGAGGGGTGCAACACAATAGGATCAAGTGGCTCGAGAAAAGACACAGGTGAGTGTTGGGGGCATGTTGGAAAGGAAGCTCAAAGAACTGATTTTGAGGGTGTGCGCAAAAACAGGATCAAGGACAACATTTAGGCATGCAAAAGCATATCAACGCGCAAAATCATGAAGAACAAGAGTCGAGAGTGTAAAAACGACATGCAGGCGCAAAGGAAGGAAAATCACGCCCTAAAAATGAGTTTTCATGAGTTGTCATGAGTTGTAATGAGTCATCATGAGTTGTCATAGGGTTTTGGGATAAGTGAGTAGGGTTTTGAGCTTTAAATTCTATGCATAAATATGTAATGAATAGGCTGAGGTTGAGAGAATAGACTAAGAATGAGAGAGATTCTATATATGAAGTTTTAGGGAGGGTTTGTAGAGAAGAGGCTTGCACTACAGAGCGGCTAGGCATGATGGGGAAGGATATCATGATATATATATTGTAAGTGTAGTGTGCAAGCTTGAGATGATTGCACAAAGAATAATAAAGAATCCAACCATTGTGGATGTAGCCCAAAGTTTGAGTGAACCACGTTAAACTCTGTGTTTGAATGTATTTTGATGTGATTGTTATTGGATGTTCTATTTATGAATAACTAGATCTAGATCTGTTTATTAGTCGATGGATGCGCATCAATGATGAATGTTACAATGAATAGTTTATGTTGCAATGTGTGTCACAATGGTGCTACATAATGAAAGTTTACTAATTAATCAAGGGAAAAGGGACAAAGAATACGATGCACAAGGTAGATAAGTAGGAATGAATATGATGATAACCTCCCATCCCCTTGTCCCTGAAGCCCCAATAGACTTCACTTGCATGCAGGTGATGTCGAAAGGGTTGGTGTCTACAAGGTTTGTTGGTAGAATAAATTGAACCTAGGGTCTTACAACCATGTGCCATCACAAAACATGACACAAAATTCTACTCAATATATAAATATAAATAGGTAATCTTAAATACATATGGGCCCACTTATAATGAGGGCCTACTAACTAATTTGGGCCTTATCAATGTAGAGGACCCTTTTTACAATGAGTGACTATTAACTAACTATTTTTTTGTTCTTATTCAAGGAAAGTTCCCTCATACTTCCATAAAGTATCCTAAGTAAGGGGGTTAGGGTAGGGCCCTAAAAGGTACTCATGGATTCCTTGTGTTTCTCAAAATATTGGGTTACTTCCATGGTCCATGAAATTGCATTTTTTTTAAATAATGTTCTTGGAGGTGTTGTTATTTGACCATAGTGCGTATTATAACCCTATATTTCATAGTATCACTTGGTGATTGAAATTTCTTCCTCTATTCATATTTCATTGTAAATAATATATTATTCTGCAAATTGTTAGCACTCAAAAGTGCACCATCAAAATTTTAAGCGCCTTCATTAATTTTGTGTTATATTTGCCAAATTCTTTTGGTCCTCGGCCTATGGTCATAACCTCCTAATTCTTCATCGATCCTTGACAAGTTCCCATTGATCATTTTTTCCTAGAATTCCTACGATCTATGTCTTCTGATCTGCATTCCTACAATGGAAAAATAATGATTAAACTACTTATTGTCATAAGTTTCATCATTCCTCATATACTACCATTTTCTATGTTTTTTAACTAAAAATAAATTGATTTTTGTTATTAAACATCCCTTTATCAAAAAAAGAAGGGAGGGGGACTTGAACATATTCTGTATGTGAAGAAATGAGGTTTCTTTTTGGTTTTTTAGCCTCTCTCGGGCTTATCATTTTAACAAAAAAAATCTACTTATCAATTTCAATGTTCATATATTGACATAAATGCATAAATCAATAAAAGAATATAGACATAATATTTTTGGACAAGAATGAATTATTTTATTCAATATTAAGATCAAAAGGATTACAACCTTCATCAACAATTACTCCACAAACCAGGTTCAGGCTCCTCTATCGTGTCTCCAAGTGCATCAATCACATGCAATATTCTCACAACCAACTTATCAGTTGAGAAAGGAGAAAGGTTTGTATAAGGAGAAGGGGATGGAGGGGAAGGTTGAGGCAAAAAATCAGAATAGGATGCAAAACTTGGGCTAAGAAGGGGAAGGGATTTTGGCATAGTTTTCTTATTCTCTTGCTTGTATTTTCAAATGAGACCCAAATACCTTTTTTTATATGAGGAAAATATGGTTATTCGGTTTGGGGATGGGCTACAAGGGGTGAAATGGTTAGGAAACCCTCGATAGCCCATCAACTCCGTAGAATTCCTTGCAATTTTATATTTTTTGCAATTTTTGGAGGTAAACCCGGGATAATTAGTATGCAACTCACGTATGTACGTGTGCTAACTAGTATGCAAGACATGTGTGTACGCGGGATATCGGTTTAGCAGGGAACATACATGTGCCAAAAAATGGTTTTTTAAGAAGAAGGCTCAACTGTATTTTGGAAAATTATGTAAGTGGAAAGGCCATTGTTTTGTATGCATAGGTAGGGAGTTTTTGGACTATAAAAAAAGACACCCTTTAGGTTGGTCTATGGGAAAGAAGCAGTAATGTCGATGGATTTTATTGTTCCTAGCATGCACATTGCAACGATTATTGATCTTTCGGAGTTTGGTGCAGTAGAGAAGATATTGTCACAATTGCTATAGCTTGAGGAAGATCAATTTGTCATAGGGTACCATCAGCAGGCTCAAAAGGCAAGAGAAAAGGCATGGCATGATAGACATATTAAATAAAAAAAGTTTCAAGTGGGGGACTTAGTATTACTATATGAAAATAATTTTATGAAGTATCCAGGAAAGTTTCAAATGCATTGGTTAGGACCATATGTGATTAAGCATGTGACAGAGGTAAGTGATGCATAGTTGGAAACGCTAAATGGAGATGTCCTAGGAGGAATGGTGAATGGAAGTTGGATGAAAATATATAGAGACGATCGACCGTCTGTGCATTGATCTGAGCTACACAAGAACACATGCACCATAGAAGTTGTATTATAGTAGGTAAAAGAAAAAGAAAAGGTAAGAAAAATTATGAAAAAGTAGAAAAGGGAAAAAGAAGAAAAAGTGGAAAAAGAAAAAGAAAAACGAAGGAGAAATAAGAAAAAATTGAAGTTACAATGAGAGTAAGGGAGCATAAAAAGTGAGTGTTTCATAGATAAAATAAAAAATGTAGAGACAATTAGGTACACATAGAAGAAATGTGTGGAACATGACTATCATGATCGTTAAAGGAATTTAAAGGGTGGAAATGACGGTTAAACAACGTTAATGACAAGTCATAAAGATGACACATAGAAATAAATGGAAAAATCCACCAAGGATTGTGACAGACTAGCAGTACGCGTCACAAATCCAAAAGATGATATGGTAATAAAGAAACATTAAATCAAGAATTTATCACACCACTGACGAATGCGATGTTTAATTCAAACGTGAAGGGACATGTACAAATGGTGAAGGGGCACACAAGTCGTGAAGGGTCAACAAGCATTGGTTATTGTCACTTAGAGTTGCATGCGAGAAAGAAAGAGTCGAGAACCATATTGCAGAATCCAAGGAAAGAAACCCTAGAGCCGAAGCAGTTGTCACTGGTAGCCAGTTTATAGAAATGGAACCACCAAAATCAACAATGCTCGTACCAAAGAAAGACTGAAAAAGAGCGCAAATAGTAGAACTAGAGGTTGAGGAGACTCTAGGAGCATCATTGTCGAAGCCGAGGTTTCCCTGAGACTACATTCCACCAAGGAATGATGATGCCCCACCAATAAAATTACAAAATATTTCCAACTATCAATTGGTGATGCCTGACATCCCATATGGGGTCATCATGGATGAAGACATGCTAGGGAGGATGTTGCCTCAAATATACAGACCACGATATCACAAAAATGATGAAGTTCCTTGAAATTGCGCCGCATTAATACTTGGAACTGAGGATAGATCCAACAATGAACCAAAGCATAACTATGAAAAAGCTATGGGTTATAGGATTGGAGCAAGAATGAATCCTAAACTTATTCGACATCCCACACTTCGGAAGGAGAAAGGAGGTGAATGTATGTGTCAAATTTCTCTTACCTATGTGCATAGTAGTTATTTGTGACTGGACAGTCCAATCTCTATAGATACAAAACTGATTGCAAGGATCATAGGCTTACCATCACATGAAAAATATGGAACCTCATTGTTTGTAGACAAGAAAAATGACATGTCTATGTTAGAGGAAATGAGGGAAAAATTTGACACAGTTAGAGGTGTTCTTGGGTTGGATGTGTTGAGCATATGAGATCCAACAATAAGTATTTAAATGCAAGCATTGGTGTGTAAGTTACCGAGGAAATGAAAAAAAGACCAAGTGCCAGCGAGAGTGATAGTTGTGGCTGAGAAGTGTGTCGAAGGGGTCCCGATGAGATGGGCACCTTTCTTATTGAACCAATTCCTCATTGACTACACAGAATCACATGATAGAGGCATACAATTCCATTATCGATGGATTCTAATTATGATTGCGTTCGTATCATGGGAAGAGTTGGAGGATTCACAGTTCTTGGGTCTCAGAGGTAAGACATGTTTGGCAGCTAAGTATTATAACTTTTGGTACATTCCTAACAAAAGAAGACAGATCGACACTAACATCGATTTCTTTCTCTATGACAAAAGGATTTGGAGGTGAATCAATAATACGCCACACAGTTCACCACGATTGGTAGAGGGATACACCCTGATTGCACGGTTTTGGGAATACCGACACCATATCTATATACAAGCAAACAAGGACCCAAGGGAGGAATGGGTCTAGAAAAAATACAAGATCAAAGAAGAAGATATCCACCTGATCATGCAGGATTGGGATCCATATTCGAAGGTTCCTGTGAACAATGACAATGAAACAGATGAACAAGATAATGAACAGGGTAATGGACATGACAATGAATAGGGAAGAGACATAGAAGACATGCAAAAGATAGTCCCAAAATTCAGATAAAAAAGGAAAGACAAGGGTAAGGTGCCAAGAATAGCTGCGCACATGAAGATGAAAGCCCACAAAGTACCGACCAACTATTCTCTAACAAATGATGACATCGATAGAATCAAATATCAAGTGAGGGATTCTGCCGATGAAGCAATTGAGAAAGCATCATGAAAATAAGAATAAAGTCTCCAGAAGTTGTAGGACCAGTTAAAAACATTGCAGCAACTCTTGGAAGCAACAAGGATAACACCAGAGTGTAGATCCGATGAAGGACCATCAACAATCTCGACTGGGGAAGCAGGGGTCACCACTTCTTATTTTTCAGAGATGGAAATAGGGTGCAGAGTATTAAAGATCTCACCATATGTGATTGAGTTCCCAACGCCCAAGACGCAGGAGTAGGTACAACGATTAAGTCACCTATACTTAGTCGTTTCATGGATGCCCACAATAGTACTACAAGGCCTTCACATCTATATTGCACGAGAAATACAGTGTCACATAGAGTCAACATCAAGCAAATTGGTGAAGGTAGTGACGAAGAAGATAGATATGCAACAATAGTATACAACTACTTTACAGGAGAAGAGTGTGGCTGAGGAAAAATATGAAAGGATATCGAAGGAGAAGAGTGAGGATGAGGAAAAGGCTGAGAGAATATTGAAGGAGAAGGACAAGGTTGAGCAGTAGGTAGAGTGAATACAATAGGCCATCCAAAAACTCTATAAGGATATTCTAGAAATGCCGATGGTGGTAGAAGCCACTCTTGAAGAAAAAGTCTCAACAATCAGGGAAGTCATTAAAGCATTTCACACCAGGATTGAAGACTTGAAATAACACACCATACCAAGGAAACCACCTGAGGAAAAAGAACAAAAAGAAAGAACTTCTATGACCTCAGTGGCAAGTATTAAGAGAATGGATGAGGAATGTGTGGAGTTATGTGAGGAAGGCACGCAGATTTGGACAAATATGATGGAGAATACAGAGATGAAGGTTTTGGAAGCTAGATTAAAGGATGCCCAGGAAAAGGCTTATAAGTCTTTGAAGAACATAAGTACGTTTCCACCATCTAAGCGCATGATTTTCATCCTAGAAAGAATGCAATCATACATTGAAATATATCAGATAAGGGAACAACAAAATATTCTCCAACAACTATTAGTACCGCTACAAGATGAAGCATTAAGAGTAATAGGGGAATTGGCAGGTACTCAGATCATGGTAAGGAAAGAAACACACTACAACAAGGAGAAACTTAGGACCCTAACTACACAGGTCGTAGACGATATTTTGGAACAAGAAGTAAAAATCAAGAAAGAAGTCACGACATAAATGGAGACCCTCATGGAATCATGGAGGGGCGCAACACAATAGGATCAAGTGGCTCGAGACAAGACACAGATGAGTGTTGGGGGCATGTTGGAAAGGAATTTCAAAGAACTAATTTTTAGGGTGCACGAAAAAACAGGATCAAGGACAACATTTAGGCATGCAAAAGCATATCAACGTGCAAAATCAGGAAGAACAACAGTCGAGAGTGTAAAAACGACATGCAGGCACAAAGGAAGGAAAATCACGCCCTAAAAATGAGTTTTCATGAGTTGTCATGAGTTGTAATGAGTCATCATGAGTTGTCATAGGGTTTTGGGATAAGCGAGTAGGGTTTTGGGCCTTAAATTCTATGCATAAATATGTAATGAATAGGATGAGGTTGAGAGAATAGACTAAGAATGAGAGAGATTCTATGTATGAAGTTTTAGGGAGGGTTTGTAGAGAAGAGGCTTGCACTGCAGAGTGGCTAGGCATGATGGGGAAGGATATCATGATATATCTATTGTAAGCGTAGTGTGCAAGCTTGAGATGATTGCACAAAGAATAATAAAGAATCCAACCATTGTGGATGTAGCCCAAAGTTTGAGTGAACCACGTTAAACTCTGTGTTTGAATGTATTTTTATGTGATTGTTATTGGATGTTCTATTTATGCATAACTAGAGCTAGATATGTTTATTAGCCGATGGATGCGCATCAATGATGAATGTTACAATGAATAGTTTATGTTGAAATGTGTGTCACAATGGTGCTACATAATGAAAGTTTACTAATTAATCAAGGGAAAAGGGACAAAGAATACGATGCTCAAGGTAGATAAGTAGGGATGAATATGATGATAGCCTCCCATCCCCTTGTCCCTGAAGCCCCAATAGACTTCACTTGCATGCAGGTGATGTCGAAAGGGCTAGTGTCTACAAGGTTTGTTGGTAGAATAAATTGAACCTAGGGTCTTACAACCATGTGCCATCACAAAATATGACACAAAATTCTACTCAATATATAAATATAAATAGGTAATCTTAAATACATATGGGCCCACTTATAATGAGGGCCTACTAACTAATTTGGGCCTTATCAATGTAGAGGACCCTTTTTACAATGAGTGACTATTAACTAACTATTTTTTTGTTCTTATTCAAGGAAAGTTCCCTCATACTTCCATAAAGTATCCTAAGTAAGGGGGTTAGGGTAGGGCCCTAAAAGGTACTCATGGATTCCTTGTGTTTCTCAAAATATTGGGTTACTTCCATGGTCCATGAAATTGCATTTTTTTTAAATAATGTTCTTGGAGGTGTTGTTATTTGACCATAGTGCGTATTATAACCCTATATTTCATAGTATCACTTGGTGATTGAAATTTCTTCCTCTATTCATATTTCATTGTAAATAATATTTTATTCTGCAAATTGTTAGCACTCAAAAGTGCACCATCAAAATTTTAAGCGCCTTCATTAATTTTGTGTTAGATTTGCCAAATTCTTTTGGTCCTCGGCCTGTGGTCATAACCTCCTAATTCTTCATCGATCCTTAACAAGTTCCCATTGATCATTTTTTCCTAGAATTCCTATGATCTATGTCTTCTGATCTGCATTCCTACAATGGAAAAATAATGATTAAACTACTTATTGTCATAAGTTTCATCATTCCTCATATACTACCATTTTCTATGTTTTTTAACTAAAAATAATTTGATTTTTGTTATTAAACATCCCTTTATCAAAAAAAGAAGGGAGGGGGACTTGAACATATTCTGTATGTGAAGAAATGAGGTTTCTTTTTGGTTTTTTAGCCTCTCTCGGGCTTATCATTTTAACAAAAAAATATTGAGCCCGGAGGCCCAATCCCATCATCCGAGCCAAGCACCTATACCAACACATAACACAAATCTCATCGCCAAATGCCAAGTTCTCGAGGAGGAGCCCAAGAGGAAGCCTTTATGCACAACGTGATAGATTACATTAAAACCATTGGCTTTTATTAATGAAAACATTTTATTTCTTCCGAGAAATGTGGGATATGCCCCCAATGGCATAGAAAACATCAAAATGCAATTACCATTGCCATCAAGGAGCTTGATGTATGGTTGTCTTCGGTCGATTTCCAAGTGTTTAAATGATTTTCGCCAAGTGTTTGTAGTTTTCGAAGGTGCTATTCGCCAGACTTGCAGAGGTGGAGAGTCGTGTCACACTCATGCGCACAAAAGAAGAAGAGAAGGGGTTCCAAGAGAACGAATATCAGTTTAGTGATATCCACTATTTGATACCTCAGAGGAGAGCATTGAATGATCTATTACTGATGGCAGAAAGTGAATTTACAGATTCAGATGGAATTCTGTGGAAGAGACTTGTGCAACCTGCTATCCATTTTGCAGAACACTTTACCATCTCCCCTTATATTTCTTACCAGACTAACTCTTCAAAGGAAACAATTTTTGCAGACAAAGGGTTTTATAATGTTTTCACATCCAAGGGGAATCTCTTGCAAGTTGGTGACATATGCCATAATTTAAAGCTGGCAAAGACATCACAATCTATTTCCAAATTTGGACGAAAGGTATTTTACAATGGCATTGTTGGAGCCCATTTGATCAAAGACATGCAAAGAGAATGAGGGATTCTTACCTTAAGAGATCAATGTAAAATTAATCCATGCAATGACCGTCAGAGTATGGTAGTTGATTCAGAACATATGGAGGTTGGAAAGGGTGATCCATTTGACCACAACTCTGATTCAACAATGGTAGACTCAGTTCATATCTTCGAGATCACTCCAAATAATGTGATTACAACGATTGGGCAGAAATAATTTTGAAAGTCCAGAAAGTGATTCTAAGGCTTCGTGTGATGGGAGGTTTATGTATACTCCATATTATGTTCCTCCAAATGATTATTCCACTGTAAATTTTCCAAGCCACTCTAGAAAACTCTTGAATATTTGTGAGGAGGTTGCTGCAGATACTCTTGCTCAGGATCAGGTGAATTCCATTCTTACAGTTGTTGTGCAGAAGATGAATGCATCTGGGATTAACAATGAGTCCAGGCTTGCTTCTACTCGAGCATTCTTCGCTTACATGAAAAACATATTTTCTATTACAACAAATACTTTCAAAACAGATGAAGAGCCTACTGTTCTTCAAGCTATCGATTTTTGGAATTCTATATGTGACAAATAAATTGATATATTAGAGGAAGCAACGCTGGCAATAGGATATCTTGCATATGAAACTATCTACATCTCTCCATATGGATCTAATCCTATCATGAGAAGGAAAATAGGATGAGTGAGGCAGTTAGACAACTTGGTATTGATTGAAAGGTTCAAAATTTTAGTTGGATAAGGAGGTCTTATAGGAGAAAAAGCATGGAAGCTCAGCTAAGTAGATATAGAAATGTGTTACAGAAGTTAGCATGTGCATACTACATCAGTTAGTGAATGCAAAAGATAAATAATGAATTGAAGATGTTAAAGACCAAGTGTCTTCCATGAATCTCAACTCTATTGGAGTTTGAGTTTTTCTAAATCTAATGATGAAGAAATAGGTGTTGATTAAGGTTGGTTGTCATTGATGTCAACTCTTGAAGAAATACCCGTAGCACAAAGGTTTGGGTAATGGACCCAATAGTGTTTTATTTAAATATGACTCATTATTATTTTTTCATGGTTGATAAGAAGTAAATATGGATGAACTCCAAAGTGGTCCCCTTATGGTGAAAGCCCTCACAGGAAGATGCTTTGTGCAGTAAGAGAACCCATGCTTAATTGTGGAATAATGAGATGAAGGAAAGTGAATTTGTCAGGGAAAATATCCTAGATGGATATTTCTTGTCATTTAATTTCCGGTGGTATGTGGAACGTCACATAATTCCTCACGGTTAGAGAGTTATGGACATGAGAAGTTGGAGACCCCAGGTTTGGGTAATGGACCCAAGCTTGTTTGATGGGTAACGGTGTGAGTTATGATATATTTTCAGATAATACTATTCTATATGGATAGTACATGTCATTCCATTTCTAGTGGTATGTCGAACGTCACATAACTCCTCACGGTTTGAGAATTATGGCCTTACGAAGTTGGAGGACCCTCATATGTCATCTAGAAGCCCCAAAAGGTCAAAGTAATCAAAGTGGTTTAAGAGATTTTAAAAGGTAAATAATAAAGTGAAGTGA